>JARYHS010014136.1:0-52458 GCA_031002005.1 Vandiemenella viatica | reverse complement strand
TAATATTTTACAACAAAGTCTTAAATGTAAAAAAGTCTGTAAATAATGTTTGGATACTTAAAGAGGACAATGATGTGCTGGTTAACGCTCCGCGAGTCTTGTCAGCAAATCCACTCGCTGTGTCGATATACGTCACGCCGCGTGGTCAGCAACCAGCTTTGCAGTCAAGTACTGCGGAACATGACACCACAGCGAAATTCTGCACATCGGTGTTTACGTTACACAACAGCTGTGTTGGACAATGATCAACGCACAACCTGCTACTGTATACACAGAACTTGACGCAGTTTTAACTTGCACTTAGGTTCAATCCAAAAAAATTCTATCTTGACTAGTATTTGTTGAGTAGAAGTCAACCCAGTTTACATGGTTTCATTTAAATTTTTATGCACAATTCCGCTCCAACTTTAAATTGCTTTACATACTGACATTAAAATTCTTACTTTGCAGTTACCGTTCCAGTTCCTCCCTGGCAGCACCTTTGCAGGGTTGAAACAATCATTATTTACAGCTTATATCCTAGGTACTTACTTCTTATTTCTTAAGTTATCTGAATGATTAGCATTCCTGTTTTTCCCTGTCTTTCGCTGCGTTGCCTGTGTCCCATCCTTACTTTCTTTCGGTGGTATTAGTTGTTTTCCTTTTTATTCACTTGCTTGTTTCCCTCTAATACCGTGTGATTACATTGTGATTGGATTCGACATTCGCGCGAGATTAAAAGCGTTATCTTATTTGCTTTTGCTACAGAACTTCCACATGGACTGTTTTTCGATTCTCCTTTTAAAGAGCCTTAAAGATTAATCACAGATTATGCCATCATTTGTTATAATCATACGTGAATGAGTTACCAGCTAATAGTGTTACACTGACACTGGAAACATACTAAGTGATATTAAATCGAGGATACTTTTCTAGAAACAAAAATGTGTTTAGGATTGCGAACGAGTAACAGAGACCTAGAATGCTTGTTTGGTCTTCCAAGATTCAAGTTGACACACAATGTCATTTAAAGAGATCATTTATCACTCCACCTGCCATATTTCTTTAATACTACCCCTTGTTTATTTTATGTTCACTGAGACAAGCTGAACTCAGGACCCATCGCTTCATAGGCACAGCCGTATTCCCTTTTCCTGACTGTCCTATTAGCCAACAATATACTCTTCTTCCCTGCAGCGTGGACATATGAAAAACCTGTCTTCGCATGACATCATATGCCTAATTTTCCATATGCCAAAGAAATCAATGAATAATCAATTTTCTAATGAACAAGGATTTTCTGCAATGGTGAATTACGCCACTGTGAAGAACATGTCTCCGTATCATTACCGCATTATTTTTTATATTTCTTAAGAACTTCATAGGGCTATTAGACATTCACGCAACTCCGATTCCTACATCACATCACACCATTCCCCTGTGAACGAACTTGACCTTGGACGGGTCGTATAGCCGAACACACAATCCCGACTCCTCATACTGGTGTATTTGTTAGGAGGTTTGGATTCGTATTTCAGTAACTATTGTGGGTCTGCAGTTCCCAAATAATCACCTGAACCCGCGTATGGCCCTCAAAACGATCGCAAAGGATTCACTCGCGTGTTTTGCACTAAGCAACCGTTGAATACCCCAAGTACGGATACTCAATCAATCGAAAAATTACGCTACAGTCTGCCCTTAGATATTCATTGCCACATTCTTAGGAATTCTGCCACGTTTACACACTATTTCGCCACAATGCTTTACACAGGGCATTATGCCACTACAGTGAATTTCACACACATTAATATTTCAAGTTTCTGTTACACTTAATTGCCATCGTTGCTTTACTGTATAAAATCTCCCATTTTAGTCCTACCACAAACCTTCTACTTAAACCAAAACTATTCTCTAGTATGCCTAAGCTTAATAGAGAGTCCGTGAATCAATTAAATTACTTCGCGCGTATCTTTTTTATTACAACCCGAGGGACTAGTAGATGTTTCCTACTTTGTTTAACACAAAAAGAATGTTACTACTCATCAATACAGAATTTTGCATGAGTGATTAAATTTACTTTTTATTTTAAATACTGCTTCTCACATCCGATTTTATCTAGCAAGCGAATTTTTCTTCATGTCAGAACTTAAATTCCACTCTTATTCTACATCACTTATAACACAATTTCCATTAAGCCATTTCATTCCCCTCTCGGATTTTTATCATCCATAAGGTACGCGTCTATTTCACGCTTCAGTTTTACACGCACTCGTCAGGATTGCTAACGCAAGCAACAAAGATTTTACACATTTTATACTTCTATTCGTCAGTTAATAACTTTAATTGAAGGCTATTCACAGCAATATGATTCTAATATTTTGTGAAACACTAGTCGCCCCCTAAACATCTTTTAACATACATATCATAGAATATCATATTACATATCAAACACATTTTATAGTATTTTAGCAGAAGTACATGCACTTACAAATTAACATGCCACAGATTAAATAATTTGCTATCTTAAATCATTCCAAAATGACTTTAAAATTTAATAACCTTTGAAGATAGGAGGAGTACGATTATTTAACACAGGGAAGTTAAAAATAATGAAGTAAACGTTTGATGCCATTAATTCAATGTTACTCTCCAAAAAAAAGAATAATTTATTTACTTTCCAACAACTTCACGCGCACTGAATAGTCGATTTTGCGACCAGATTTCCCCCTGAGATCGTCTGACACACCAGACAAATAATGATTTAACTTCATCATAGAAGATGCACCATGTTTTTTATACAACCAATAAATGGCTATTTCGTTCTTCCAAACTAACCCTTTAAGACGAAATATTATACTTTCAAAACATTTTGTGATTATCTTTTGACTGAATACCGCTTCCATTATGAAAAACCGATTGGAGATGTCCATGCTATTGAATTTTTATTTCAAAATATCGTTATCTCGAAACTTTAAACTTAAAAATGTTTGTTTTCCCGGACCATTTCAATTTACACAAGCAATTACTTTGCTTGAAGCTGTGTCATGCCAAAAACTGTGTATTTTCCAAAACTCACCGGATTTTGGTGCTGGAACTCGTGGACGCTGCGTGCTGCACTTGGACACTGGTGCTCGACCGCGTCGCTGCTACCCGACACTGCTTGGCTTGCGGATTTCGACTCAGCTGGCTGCCAGCTGCTCGCTCGTAATGACTGTATTCTTGCCCCTACAATACTGATACTTCTGACTGTTAGCTAAGTAAATAATTGATCGAATCTCTCTCCTGCCTGTCTGCTATCATGCCGTTTCTTTTGCCATCATATTTTTCTCTCCCATAATTCTTCTTAACGCCGCTATTTTCTGATGGTTGTCGTAACAAGAGTCCTGCCTTCGATTCTTCCTCGGTTGATTTGTAACTCCCACGTCCTAAAATGTAATGGATCGCTTGGGCGGAAGAAAGTGTTTACCTCTGACAGCAAATGTACTTTTTGACCTTTTTCTTCTGACCATTTTCTCCTGGCAATTTCCTTCTGATCGTTTCCTCGTGGCATCTTCCTTCTGGCACTAAGTACCCTTTTTTTAGCCCTTTTCTTCTGACACCAAAATGTAACTGAGTTTATGGGCTTAGTCGATTAGTTGACAGGATGGTTGAGTGGTGGGCCGCCCTTCCTATTATGGCACTGCGTGTGAACGCTCCTATTGGCCTAGAGCTTAATGCTGGAGGCCGTTGCAGTTGTGAGCGCAATGTGGCATTGGAGAAACCGACCTGATCCTAGGTACTGACCTGTGCGAAGTATTCCCACAGTTTGCCTCGGCAATCTTCTGCTGTCTCCACGTAGTACGGTGGCTAGATGGATTACTGTTAATCAGGATAACTGACACCACATAGTCAAGAACATGTCCCTTTGCTTTACAATAGTACTACGTAATCATCATTGAACTAGGCTATGGCTAGCTATAGGTTCTTCTACTTCTATTACGATAGACAAGGCGTCTAACTGCTACGATGGGCGTTTATTGTACACTCCTGACTGAAGCCAATACATCCAAATGAATACTGCCTGCTAGGCTAACCCCGATGGTATTAATCAGTGAAGCCATAGTTACTTGATGTTAATAATCTACTCAATGTATAGATGGTTCATTTATTACTTACAATGGAGAATGGCTAGCAGCTAGTCTTGGTAGCGATGGTACCTGCTATCGGCCATGACGCGAGACCCGGCTACGGAGAGAGGCACCCTAACCACCAAACTGACATAGTGTCTGCCCTACAGTACTGATACTTGCAGAAGTGAGCGAGTACATATGGTCGCTCGTAATTTATCCTGATCGCCGAACGTTCTAGATATTCGATCGGTCGTCATCCGGTCATCGCCTTCCGTCCTGGCATGCGCAGACGCTTGCGTTTGCAAACCATGGCTAACCCCACGCGAACTCTTCACGTGAGTACGGGAAGTTGCTTTCAACTAAAATACTAATTTTTAACCACTAAATAATATGTATAAAAACCGTCCATTACAATAGCTCACCTACTTGCCAGTATTTCGCAGCATTGACATTTTATATACAGTGATAATGTGTTTCAATGGTAAATTGACTTTGTGATTCAGTTAGGGATTTTATACGACAGTTGATACCTCTACAATAAAAGGAATTAGCCCCTACACGTGCCGGGCCTGACCACAGTGGACGGGGCGCTTGAAATTAATGATTGAAGGGACGGTAAAAGGCAAATTCGATAGGCGTCGACCTTTCTTTTAGCTCCACAAGCAGCAACGATCAGAGTAGCAGCAAAATCGAAGAATACCTCCATATTGTTCAGGGCAGCAAATTCATGTTTGCAGGGGCGGAAATCTCAAGTTTTTGCCCCGTCTAGGAAAATTCGTAGAGCAGCCACTGCTGACCACTTTAATTATTGCTTATACAGAAGCTTTGTGTACAATAAATAACATTTGCCTGGGGGTCGTCTACAACCATAAAATCTTCCCAATTAGTGACTGTTTCAAATGATGTGTAGAAATGTGTTTATATCTTTTAAATCCACATCTATTTAGGAGAAAAGGAGGAGATTCAAGGAATACTAAAAAAAAGCATGATTGATCCTCTGTTAATTGCCACACGTATGGAGAATCTCCCCTCTGAATTTTCATGTTCCATTCCAGAATGACTATCCATAATAAAACCATTCAAACAGTTACTTAATATCTGATACTTAATATCAAAATACTCAAATACTTCATTCCCTTCTTTAAATTCAATTGTCTGAATACTTTCCTGCCCCTCAGTTTTCTGAAACAGCTAAATACTCCATTCAGTGGTACTCTTTCACCCGCTTCCCTCTTCGTTGGTGTTAATTTTGCACTCAGTGACTACAAGTGTTCTCCACTGCCTTGCTATCTCCTAACTCTGTTCTCCTTTAACTTTTTAACTCCTATTCGGTACTTAACTTTTCATAACTTTTTTTTTAATAAACCAATTATCATTATCTCCTGGCATTGTTCCACCTCCTCTCTACTTTTGTCATTGTTTATGTTTACTTACTGAACAGATTACTGAAATATTACTTCAGTTACGAAGTATGTGCCATTTCATAACAGTACCTACTGTCAGCTTCAATTCGGGGCAATCTTTTATAGAACCTCCCAATATTAATCATAACTGCCTTATAATCACTATTTCCTTCATTTATTTGAGAGCATACAAGGTTATCACCAGGCTTATTAGGAGGATTATGCAACTTGTTTAGTTCCCTAGTACTCTGCTATATCATTGGTGTAAAGCCTCCTTCCTTTCCTTATTCTTCCCCATATTCTCAGTATTACTGTTCACCCTTCATGATGCAACTGCCTTAATAGCCTTAACTATTTCTTTATTCTGATTTCTCCCAAAGTGCATATGTATCCCTTTCGTTACTTGTTTTTATCCCATTACCAGCAGCCTCTAACATAAAAATGGCACAGTCATAACTGATCATATCTGGAAGTACGCTGCCTTACAACTAATATTAACATTTCAGAAAGTAATCCTCTCTGTCTGATTGTAGCTCATACATAGTACCAACAGAATCCACAGACAGAATCCTCACAGACAGGTAGGAGAAATGGCTGTCTCCACATTTACCCTCCCAACCTTTGGGTTTAAGGGTAGCCGATCGTGGCAAATCATGCCCTGGTTGAGTTCTTTTCTGGTATGTTGTGCCTTCTTCATTACCTTCCTCAGTTCACTCTCTACAACATAACTCGCATTCCCTGTAGGGCACTCGCCTCGTTATCACTACCCTAATATTGTCATATAAGGATATTCATAAATGACAACAGTAAACCAGAAACATTAATACTTATTGTGAAATGAGATATCGACAGTAGCAGTAAATTAACACACTGCCATTGTGGATAGTTTATATACCAATATAAACAAAAAACCAATATACACATGAAGTCTACTTTCTTTGCTTTCATCAGTCTCTCGACTAGGTTGATGCAATCCTCCAACCCTTTCTATTTTGTGCTAACCCCTTCATCTCAGTATACACCTAAAAACTTACATCTTCAATTATTTGTTGCACATATTCCAATCATTGTGTTCCACTATAGTTCTTACCTTCGACTGTTTTCTCCTCTTACAATTTTTTTTTAAATTTTTATAAACGATCTCGGAGACAAAGTGAAAAGCCTTTTTAGATTGTTTGCTGATGATGCGGTTATTTATAGGGAAGTAAGGAATTTGGCCGATTGCTTAGAAATTCAGCGTGATCTGGATATTATTTTGGCATGATGCGCTGAGTGGCAACTTACGCTAAATTGTAAAAAGTGCAAGACAATGAGCATAACTAACAAAAAGAATCCAATTGTTCAGAAATACGAGTTAAACAATTCAGTTATTGATATGGTCGATTCTATGAAATATTTGGGAGTAACAGTACAAAGGAACATGAAATGGGACTTACACATTAATTCGTTGGTAGGTAGAGCTAATTCTAGGCTGCGATTCATAGGTCGAATATTGAAAAATTGTAATGAACAAACAAAGGAGATAGCGTACAAATCTCTTGTGCGTCCACATTTGGACTATTGTTGAGCCATTTGGGGTCCGTTTCGTAAGGGGTTGATCGAAAGTATAGAGAAAGTACAGAGAAGAGCCACTCGATTCATGACCGCTTGCTACAGTCCTTATGAAAGCGTCACAGAACTGATTAGTAGACTAGGCTGGGAGTCTCTGGTAGATAGACGACGCACGTTTCGTTTAAACTTATTGGTAAACATGCGTACTCCCACTTTCACTCACGAGTGTAGTGAAATACTTCGTCCACCAACCTATTTGAGCCGGAATGACAGGATAGATAAGATTAGAGGAATAAGGTGCCGCAATGATTCTTATATGAATTCTTTTTTCCCTCGTACCATTAGGGATTGGAATGCACAACAAAGAGATTAGCTTTGGTGCTGAGCACCCTCTGCCACCCACAATTTTGTGAATTGCAGAGTATATAGGCCTATGTAGATGTAGATGTAGAACTAATCCTGCATGTCTTAAAATGTCGCCCACAATCCTGTCTCTTTTTTTCTGTAGGACTCTTCCCCAAACTTCATCTCCAAAATGCCCTCATTTCGTACTTTAGCTGTCTATCTAATTTCATTTCATCTGGTATTCCTAACTCCATGCTACCATAAAGTGCTGTGTTCCACTAATATGGCTTAAAAAACTTCTTCTAAGTCTTAGATCAATATTTTAAAAGGTAAATATTTCTCTTTCCTATGGAAGCTCTCTTCGTTAGTGTTATTCTGCCTTTAACATCTTCAGCGATAAGTTGTAATTTTACTTCTTATGTAGCAGAATTCGTTATTTTATCGCATTCGATCCTACTTTTATATTTAATCAATTATTGCTGCTATACTTTCTACAAAATTTCATCAGTTTTGTCTTGTTTTGGTTTATATTTTGTCCAAAATCTTGCTTCAGTATTTTATTCATTAAATTCAGTAACTTCTCAATGTTGTCAGTATGTTTTTCTAACAGGACAATGTCATTAGTAAACTGTTACATACTAATTTGGAAACTTATGCCACATTAAAACTTAGCTATTATTTTACTTCCTTTATTGCTTTCTATACTTATATTGCTACTACATCTTCAACGATCTGTTCTATCCTTCTGTGTATTATACTTGTTAGTGATGTGAAACTAACAGTGTGATAATTCTAGAATTTTTTCTTTGCTTTCCTCGAAAGCGTGAAGAAGATTTTTTTTTTATTACTTATTTATTATTCTTTTTCCGTAGATCCATGCCGAAGAAAGACCTCTGGGATGTGAAACATGTCATGGTTAATATATATATAATTTGAAAATGGCCATAGTAAAAATATTATATTTTCAAGAAAAAAACAAGAAAGGTAAATAAAAAATAAACAGAAATTTCTGTAATTTAACGTTGTTAAACTCGTATTAGATACAATTAAATTTTTTGTACAAATAATTGAATGGCGAAGACGAATGGATTTGTCAATAAAAAACATGATCCCTCGATTTCTCCTTATATACGTTTTTATTTCTACAAACTGTACAAAGTGGGATGTATCCCAGAATATTTAACTCTTTGTACTAATTAATAATAGTGATGTTTGTGTTTTGTACAAGTAATTTTTGTTTCTTAGATTGAAACTGCTTACCTGCGAATTAGATGTAAACAGCACATGAGAACACATTGTAAGAATATTTATATTTTTTAAGAATTATCTACAATAAGTTTTTGATTTCCTACTACAGAGCACCCTAATAGCTGTTTTCTGTGTTAGGAAAACTATTTTTGCTTTGTGAGAATTCTCAAAATTTTTATGGTAGACTATACGATACAATTGAATGAAAAGAAGAGTTGTATACCAGTTGTAGTAGAACTCTGTTTATACGTGTGTGGTGCTGGGTTTGAGTCCCGCAGATGACGCCAAAGTTCTGTTTTGGATGGCCGAGTGGATATTGACTGATTGACTATCGGACGTGTGATTACTAACCTGCCCGAAAGTATCGTCTTCTTGATCCTCTCCTTGTCAGGACGACGGCCTTCTAGCTGACACCAGCCAATATTGATGACGCAGTATCGTCAACTGCGAGGACGATAGCTGCCAAAACAACTATTGTCTAATAAAGATATTAAATACTTTAAATTGAAGGCTGTGTAGAGTTTTTTGGCTTGAGTGATGTTAGCCTGATACGGAAGGAAACAGAAGCTACAAACTAGTACCGGTTTATTTGTCGTAAATCACACACAGACAGTTTCACAAACACTAGAACGTAATTTCTGTCCCACGCAATTTGTTGGCAGCACCCCCGCTACCTAGAATTTAGACTCCTATTGCCGAAATGGGGTACTAAGCGATAATGTTGGTAGTAAATCGCGAATCACTCGCTACATCGGTGCATAAAGTTTATACTGCATCTAGCTGCGAGCAAGCGCTCGTGCTTATCTCAGCGCATAGCTCTCGTGTTACACCTCGCGGCTGTGCAGCTAGGAAGACGGCTAAATTCACTTCACTTTCACGGGGATTTATTTGGTTCCCTTACTCAGTATCTTTAATTCCAGATCTACTATTAATCAAAGTGTTCTTGTAGCAAAGGTAGCTCTACTTAACGTCCTCAGTAGTACTGTGATATGTTCTTGCCAAAGTAATTTCTTATCCATTTTAAACTCTTTGTTTCCAAGATTGTGTTATTTTCATAGTAATACTTGTATTAAGATCAGCTCTATTCTGTTCTGCCTCATAACTGTTTGACATCAATTTGATTAATCATTGTATTCCTTCTTCTACTACGGTTATTAGGATTTCAGGAGTTCTGTAGGTATCTAATCAATTTTAACTGCTTTTTTTTATTTCAAATATTGCAAAGCTCTATTATATTCTGTACTTAAAATATGATCTCCTGAGTCAAAATCTTCATCGCAACTCTATCGTCTGATCTGGAAAGAGGTTTCCCCTCGCAGCTTTTCTTCATATCACAAATATTTTGTTCGTTACTCCTATAGGTCACATCAACTTTAACTACAAACATTCGTTTTCTACGTGTTCACATTTTTCTTGCAGCCAATTTTCTTTTGCTTTCTTGCATTTCCTGTTGATTTGATTTCTGAAATATCTGTACTGCTCTATTCGTATTTCATCCTGAACATTTTCGTGCCTTCTCCTCTAATCCATCAACTCCAAATTTTCTAATTTAATATAAAGTTTATGTGAAGCCTTTTTCTCCAGGTCTAATGTTTCTTTGCCCAACTGTGATTATTTCTTTCTTCAATGCATTCAATTTTTGGCATTCATTTAATTTTAAATTTTAATTGAAATAGACCACACGTTCCAGTGGCAATTTCCCTACACACCCATTTTCCTCATTTCCCTCATCCACCTACATTGCCCTCTACAAATTTCAATATTACATTCTTACAAGTTTTTTCGTAAATTATTCATCACTTCTCTTGGTAACTTATTCCAATTCGTGACACCCTTACCTAAAAAAGAGATCATCCTTGTGCCTGTAATCGAGTGCCAGATTGTGGTCATGGTCATCTTTCTCCTTCCATGCATTACTTTTAATTCTTACACTAATATCGTTCCATGCCTCATCACCAATATATTCATTGTACACTCAAACAACCCTCTATACCCTCCTCCCATCTTCCAATGAAACCCAATCCAGCTCCCTTATCATATCTGTTACTGATTGTGTTCTGCCGTAATTTCCAAAGACAAATTCTAGAAGCCCTTTTCCACCCTCACCAACTTCAGTATTTGATACTCAAAATGTGGGTCCCATACTATGCTACCATATTCAACCAATGGTCTGATTAAAGTTTTGTAACCCAATTCCATTACTTCTTTCGTACATACCCTCATAACTTTCTCCAACAATTGACGAATTTTGATATCTATTCCAACTACATGTCCAATGTGTCCTGCCCAGTTAAGCTTGTTATCAAATGAAATGCAAGATATTTACATTTCAAGTCATCAACAAGCAATTCTTTTCCCACCTTATAGTCATAATCGATCTTTATTTTTTTTTTTTATCTGTGTGTCTAATAAGCTGACTTTTCTTTGCATTATCTTCATCCTATGTTTACAAACCTAATTATATATCCCGTCCAGATCACCCTACAGCTCTTTCAGTCATCTACGGGTTTGACCCTTTTAGATAGCATTATGTCAACTGCAACCAATGCAATGTCTGGTAGTAAACTATCAACACAATTATTCATTAGAATAATAAATATCAATCGTCCCAGTACGCTACCCTGTGTCATTCCCATGTTCACTCTTACTTCTTTCCTTACTGCATTTCCTACCTTCCCTTTTTGTTTTCTACCTTTCAAAAATCCTTCTACCCAGCAAATCACTTTCTCATAGTCTCAAATAGTTTTCACCTTATTTACAACCGTTTCATGACTCATTCTATCAAAATCCTTAGATCTAGTGGTACACTATTATTTTGCCACCCTTATCTATTTTATCCTGAATATCTTTCATATATCCTACTAACTGAGATTCGCATGAATATCCTTGCCTAAAGCCATGTTGCCTACTTGGAAACTACTTTCGCTCCCAACATATATTTCTGGTGTGGTTGCACACCAATCTGTCCATTAATTTTCTACCAAAGATGTCAAAATGGTTGGCCTATAATTTTCATCTCTATTTCTTACCCCTCCTTTATGTACCGGCACTACTGTCACATTTTACGTTTTGTGGTAAGCAGCAGGTATCCAGACATAATTTAAATAATGAGTCAAGATAATTTACAATGTCACATTCTGCTAAGACGTCTGTAATAATATTATCTACACATACCCCTCTATGTTCTTCAGCATTCTTAGTTCCTTTAAGTTTAAGATATCCATTTGTCCTGATTTGAGCTCCTTTCGTCCTGGTAGTATCCCTTATGCATGAGTCTTAAATTACATGTTTGTCTCATTTAGTTTAAGTTTCTGACACATTTCTTACAACCCGCTTCCTCGATCTTCTGCTAGGCAATTAACTTCCTCCGGCATTCCCCTCTTTTTCCTTCTGCCACTATTGCTTTCCGATCTCCCATGATTGTTGAATTTTCCTCCTCCATTAAACATTGGATTAATTTTTTAATTGCATTATTTATTTACTCTATTTCTTCAGTTCTCTGCCAAGTTAGCATACAAACTAGTACTAACGTTTTTGAAGCACACTAGATTTGTATCTTCATCAACATACGAGGAGGTACCCAAAAAAATATCGGAAATTATTTTTTAAAAGCTACAAATTTTCAAATTTTTTACAAAACAACCTTATCCACTTCAAAGTATTTGTCCCTCCGGTGCTTCCACTGTTCGAAACATTTTCTGTAGTCATCTTTAGAAATGGCAGACAGCTTCTTCCACGTTTTTTTTCTTGACCTCTTCAATGTTGTCAAACCGGTGTCATTTCACGCCCCTTTTCATGTGTGGAAATAAGAAAAAGTCACATGGAGCCGGGTCAGGCGAGTAATGTGAGTGGGGCAGCGGAACCATGCAATTTTTGCCAAAAACTGCCTAACAGAGACTGCTTTGTGTGCAGGCGCATTGTCGTGATGGAAGAACCAGTCTCCCTATATGCCACAAATCGTGTCTTTATTTAACAAACACTGTTGTATAATCTTAAAACTCACAAATAAAAGGTTTGATTGACGATCTGATGTGGGAGAACAAACTCTGAATGAACTACGCCCTTGACATCAAACAATCAAATGGCCATTGTTTTGATGTTTGATTTGGCTTGAAGACATTTTTTTGAACGGAATGATAATGAGGTCTTCCATTGGCTTGACTGTTGCTTTGTTTCTGGATCGTAACCATAGCACCATCACTCATCATCAGTAATGACTTTTCACAGAAAATCTGCATCAATTTCAAGCTGTTGTTTCAAAGCACGATATATTTCAACTCGATGTTCTTTTTTATTGTTAATCAGAACCCAAGGAACAATCTTGGCTGCTAACATTTTCATTCCAGAATCTTCGGTTGAAATTCCCTGAATAGAGCTCCAAGATAATCCACTAATCTCTGACAGTTGGTCAATTGCCTGTCGACGGTCCGGTCTGAGGGCACAAGCTCTGGATGTTTTCAACATTTTCGTCGATTCAGGCAGTTAATGGACGTCCAGAACGAGGATTTATCATCAATCGATATGTCACCATTTTTAAACAGAGCGAACCAGTCGTACACTTGAGTTTTTCCCATAGCTTCATCTTTGTAAGCTGTTTTCAACATTGAAACAGTTTCAGAAACATTTTTACTGAGCTGGGGGAAAAAAAAAAACAAAAAATCACAGCTGCACGTCGTTTACTTAAACTTGCCATTATCAAAAACGAAACACAAAATTGCACTAGCAAAAAAAAATCACTGCAGATTAACAGAACAAGCCAGGTCAACAACACAGGTGACACTGAACTGACAAAGGATTGCGCTATAAACTCCTAGCGTCTGAAACGCGTACTGCACAAGTTCCGCTCACGGCAATGCTGTACCGGTTATTTTTGGGCAGCCCCTCGTAATCTATAAGTAAACTAAATTAATTAGTTTGTAATAACTCAGCCGTCATCCTCTTTTCTTTAGAGAATGTTTTGAATTGGTGTGGGTAGATTCTCTTTTTTAGGAAAGGGTGTCTAGGATTGGAATGAGTTACCAAGAGAAATGATGAATAATTTATCGACAATGCTGAAAGTATTTAAAGTTTGTAGAGGTCAAATGTAGGTGGGTGCAGGATAGGGGGAAGATGGGTGTGTAGAGTAATTGCCACCGGAGTGCGTGCTCCATTGCAATTAAATTAAATTAAACAACAGTTTTTATTATTGTTTCTCATTAGAAGCTTTTTCCCCTTTTGGAGTAAAAAATCACAGGAGGTGGGCGAAGGGAGTCGTGGGAGTGTACTAGGCGTATATTGGTGATGAGGCGTGGGAAGATATCGGTGTAAGAATTAAAAGTAATGCATGGAAGGGAAAAGATGACCATGACCACAAGGTGGCACTCGATTTCAGACAAAAGGGTGTAGGAAGATTCTCTTTTTTAGGGAAGGGTGTCAGGGATTAGAATAAGTTACCAAGAGAGATGATGAATAATTTACCAAAAACGTTGAAAGAACTTAAAGTTGGAATTTTGTAGGGAACAAAAAAAGGTTGGTGCATGGAAAAAGGGGGGGGGAGGAATGGGTGTGTAGGGAAATTGCCTCCGGAGCGTGCGCTCCATTCCAATAAGATTAAAAATAAAATTGTTGATTCTCTGTACTGGTATTCCATTCCCAATACCGTTACGTACACATCACTTACTGTTAATTTCTGAGTCTCGTTGAACATTCTCTTGTCATGTTTACACTTAACTGGTTTCAAACTGTGAGAAGCAAAGTGCAATTTGAAATTTTTATACCGGAGAATAACAAAAAATTAAAACCTTGAATACCAGCGAAATACTATTCGTATAATTGGATTGAGAGAACGACAGTTAACAATTTAACATTCCTATTTTAATGACTGATACTGAACGTGGATTTGTTGACCTGTACTAGCAGTATCTTTGTTCCGAACAGATAACTAACAGCTGTTTGTGTGTCGTGTGTGTGTGTTTGCTGTGACTTGTATATTCATCTCTCAAGGCGTCATGAGAATACGATATGGAGCCAATAGAGGCTGTTTATATTGAAGAAGAGGTGGGTCTGTACCATTAATATGTTTATGGAGTTTTGGAAATGTCGTTGACATAATTAATGTATGCTGTGACTGTACATCTTCTGGTGTACGTAGCCTATTATTTTATTGTGAAAATTTTTAACTGTAAATTGACAACTTTCCACATCCCACGGAGCTAATCTCTTATATTGGGATTAATGGAAAATGAATGTATTGTATTATATTATACAGTTCATGCGTTGTTGATTACTGTCCCACAGCAAGGACGAGTCTTTCATTCGTGATTACTTGGCCAAGTTTGTTGTTATTTACCTGTATTTGGCCATATGTTATTTATTAACTCGTATAAGCTGAATCACACGATGTTTTCCCATGTATAGATATGTCATGTTTTTATCTGTTGGAACGTATTAACAAATTGCCTTGCAGAAACTAACGTTGTTTTACAGAATTTTCTTTTTCTGAATAATTCTAATTTTTGTTTCTAAAACACTAGTTTGTTGAAATAATGAATCAGTGTCAATATATTAAATTCGTGACTCTGAAAACAAAGGTATGTTTCCAGATTTCTGGCAAAATATTCATACAGTGACATTGATAAGAGGAATGCTAATTGCTTTGAATTTCACTCCAGGAGTTTATTTAATTATTATTATTATTTTTTTTTTTTTTTTACTATCGGATCAGCAGCATATTGCAGGTGACTCAAGCCTGTGTAGACATGTATTTATATTTGTGCAAAATCTCTTACTCTCCTGTTTTAGTTTTGCCTACACAAGTGTAGTTCTGATAGAATATTTCAATTTTATCATATAATTTATATTGGTCAACTTGATGGCAGTGTAAAATCACGAAATGTGAAAAGATAAAATACCTTGAATGTATAAGTCATTGTGACTGATTTTACATGTTAGTATCCTCTTATTACTTACAGTAGGTGTGAGCAAAGTTTCATCACAAATTATTAACATGTGTTGCATTGCAAAGAGATAAGTTTATGTGTGGGGTCAATGTGTGTTTCACTTAAATGCTGAACTATGGATTGCACCAATTAACATAGTTGTGATTACTCGCTGATAATTCTTATCTGCTGTTTTTTCTTGTGAATTTTGGAACATAGTAGAATAAAAAATTATCGCTTGGACAAGATTTTTGAGGTATATATAAGTTGGAAATTCTTTTCGCTTGAATGGGTGAATTTGTAACAATATTTATGCTCTTCTCTATTGCAGATAATATTCATAGACAATTATGTATATCTACTGTTTGATAATAGTAACAGTTTGTTTTGCCCACAGCAGCTATTAATATTTGACTGTGCATTTACATTGTTTACGTAATTGGATCACCTTACACTCCTGAACTTGTGGATGTTTTATGTGAGGGATAAACACATTCTGTGGGAGGTCATTCCACTGGCCTTCTCAAAGACAAAAGTAATTGTACAACATATTTAATATTAAGTTTTCATTCTTATGATTTTCTGACCTTCTGCTTAAGCAAGATTGCTTTTTTGCCATTTTCCTGGTCATTAAGGTTTAGGCTGCGCAGTAAAGATACTGCTCTGTCTATATATTTCCATGACTTTTGGCATGAGAATGAGGAGGTTGTTGATTGTGGAAGCCATTCTGTGCAGGACGCCACAGCGTGAGCCTGACCTGAGAGCCAGTCCAGTGAATTGGCATTGTTCTCTGTTTGTAGATAAAATATTTTAATGGGGTTAGCAGTCGGTGCCTATACTAACTGAACTAGGCCATGTGCTTAGTCTGTGTCACCTGAGTAATTCCTGAATATGTTTGTATATCAACCTACACAGAGCACAGTGGGTAAGTGCAATGCTCTGGCCTAGCAAAGCCGTGGACACAAGTTAGAATTCCCGTTCGACCATCCAGATTTGGATTTTCCGTGGTTTCCCCAGCTGAATTATGGAATGGTTCCTTCAAAAGGTCATGGCCGAATTCCTACCCGTTTCTTGCCAACAGTCCATTCCTACTTCTAATGGGCTTCACATTGATGACGTGTAAGAGCAGAAGGAAAAAAAAAGTATTGTATGTATGATCACATTTCACTGTCTACCTCACAGTATTCCTCAATGCGTATTTTAAATATTTAATAGGAAGCCATTTCTGCAGTTACTAAATTACAGCTAGCCAAAGCCTCAAGTGACCCTGCTGTTACAATATTTTTCCACTTTGAAGCCAGTATGAAATTATGTCTCTACTAAATTACTGATTTATTCCCATAATGCCACAGACTTGTTCCCATAATGTGCAGTTACTTTTATGCTTCCAAGACTTCCTAATGAAAAACAATCACTGTCCTTAAACTTCTGTCATAAGGAGATAATTGTTATTAGTTTGCTAGTTTGACTTGGATTTTCAGAAATCTTCAGATTTACCAATGCTTTCATTTTGATGCATTACTTTAAAAAAAATTTCAGGGGTTCCATAAATTTTGTGTGTGTTGATGAAACAAGGGAACTGGACAACAATTGAGATGTTACATAGCAATGATCTTAGTTTTTGAGCAGCAGAAATTGAGAGTGAAATTCTTGCTCTAGCACATTAAGTATTTCTATAATGGAACCTATCAGTTAGTCATGTGGAACATAGGGGTCTGGTGGCTCAGTGGTTAAGGCATATGACTGGTGATCTAAAGGTCCCCAGTTCAAATCCCTGTTTCAGCGGGGCTTTTTATAGGCACTTAACCCAACCTACACCTCTGGCACAGCTTACTGTGTAATGTGAAGTACGCCAGAAAGCTTCCATTGTTCGGATTCCACGTTAAACTGTAGGCCTCCTGTACCCAGCAGGATTGTCAGGATAGCTTAAGGCAGCTAAGACAAGGGCGGAATGTGGCCAATTGATACCATGTCAACAGGTTATTCCAACCACATGGAATTATTATTATGTGGAACATTGTCATTTTGCTGTGAAGAGTTATTGCATTTTACTCTTCAGTATGACAGAAGGAGGTGATATGGAGCCAATAAATGCAGTATAAATTTTGGAACAGTTTTGTTTCAAATTTAAAACTGCTTACAGAGTTACAGCATAGCTTAATGTCCCACAACAAGAAGAGACACCTTTTACTCGCCTGCTGTTCACTTTTATTGGTAAAGAATTTTGAATCAGCATGTTTTGCTCATTAGACTTACCACGTGATGTTCACAATTTTTTTTTTTGCTCATCAGTCTTTCAACTGGCTTGATGCAATCCTCCATCCCTTCCTATCTTGTGCTAACCTCTTCATCTCTACCTATCCCTTACAACCCACATCCTCAATTATCTGCTTCATATATTCTAATCTCTGTCTTTCTTTACAGTTCTTACCTTCAACTGTTCCCTCCTCCAGCAAATTAACCAATCCAGCATCTCTCAAAATATGACCTACCAGCCTGTCTCTTCTTTCTGTAAGCTTCTTCCACAAACTTCTTTCCTCACCCATCATTTCCAAAACTCTTCCATTTCTTACTTTGTCTGTCCACTTAATTTTCAGCATTCTTCTGTGGCATGACATTTCAAATGCTTCAATTTTTCCTCTTTCCAGTATTCCTAAAGTCCATGTTTCGCTACCATAAAGTGGTGTTTTTGAGACATAGAGTTTTAGAAAGATCCTTCTAATTCCTAGATCAATATTTAAAAACTAAAAGAATTCTCTTTTTTATGTAGGCTGTTTTTGGTAGTGCCATTGTGCTTTTAACATTATTCCTGCTTCTGCCATTAGTTGTAATTTTGCTTCCCGAGTAACAGAACTCACTTATTTCTCCAATTGCATCCGAACCTATTTTTATATTTAATCTACTACTGTAATGTATCATTTCTGCTACATGAGTATATCTTGGCAAATTTACAACTAGTGAGAATAAACAGTTGTGACATCAAACTAACTATTCTTATCAATCTGTGACTGGCTTGTAGATAATATTAACTTCAACTCATTTGGTTTTTAAAAAAAATCAATGCTTTTTCTTGTTACTATTCTGTGTTCTATTCGCACAGGCATAATGAAAACACATTGGTTTGATGACCAACTCAATTGTCAAATCGTCGCCACAAACTTGTGAATCTCAATTCACACCAAAGATGGAGATTCCTCTTTGTAGGTCACACACCATCAATATATAAAGCTCCGTATTTATTTCAATGATATTAGTATCATATTCATGCTTTCATGTGCCGGTTTGGGATGTGACCACATCTTTCCCCCTGCCTTATGTCTCACTCTCGCATGATTAACACTTATGTCGAATTCTTGTGCAACTTGTTTTTGTGTTTTTACGTGTTCGTCTCACCCTCCTGCCATAATCTGTGGTAAGTGATGGGTTTCTGTTATTTTTCCCTATCCTATCATGTTTTCAGTGCCTCACGACAGTATCTTTGTTTTCATTATCCAAGAAGTAATAATCACAAATACTGTACTTCCGCTTGAACATTTCTTGGGCATGTGGCCAGATCAATTGATCGTAGTTCAATGGCCTAATGTGCCATCATCTTCAGGTTACTATCAATTGATCTGGTTACATACCCAAGAAATCTTCAAGCAGCAGATTCGCTGGGAAAACCTATGATTACTGTAATTCTGTTAAGGGGAAAACTTTGTAATTACTTTGCCATATATTCATTAATATACTATAATACTTATGCAGTCGATGATAGTTGCCTATCTAAGGCGAGCCCTATTTTTTGAATAGCAGTTTAGTAGTAGTTTGCCTTTTTTGAAAAGGGAATAATTGTGTTTGTTCCTGCTGCAGACTAGATTTTTTTTACACCTACCAGTAATAACGTTTAACTCTGAGAAAGCTTGCTTTGCCTGTATGAAGGTTAACTTTGGGGCCTGTCATTTTCGTGTAATGTATGTTTGAATCTGGGTCTGATCTTCGCCAGACCATCCGGATTTCAGATTTACAAGATGATTCTCTTGCTGATTCCTGCCAAAATTGCATCGGTGAGTTCCTTCCCACTCGTTATCATCAATCCTTTCTCAGCCCCTGTGGTATCTAAGAGTCATTAAACCGTAAGTGAAAAAAACTTGTAAATTGTCTTTGTTTCCATTTATCCAGACTAGCTATGATGTACTTTGTTGATATATTACCCAGTTCTTTCATATATAAAGTATCAAATAATTTAGTCAAATGTACTCAAACTGATAACTGCAAATTTCCAAACAGATTGAGTGTGCCTGGGCAAGCAGGAATGTTATTCAGTATTATATTTGTTGTATTCCTTTCCTTGCCACCCAGATTTTGGTTTTCCATCTTCAGATGAACACGAGATTATTTCTTTGTACATGCTATTAGTAATTTTCTTTATTCCGTAATGACAATTCTCTCCAAGTTCTATTAATCACATTGTGAGCTAGAGGTGAAGTAGTAACAAAAAATTAACCTTTTTAGATTATCTAGGATGTTTGCTTACATATGCTATAAAAGAATTCACTCTCATAATACTTATGATAGTTTTGCAGCATCTTTTATAAATCAATTAGGCTATGCGAGCAGTCAGTAAGTGTTATCTTGTATCCCTTTATAGAATTAGTTTCCTTTTGTTAGACCAGTATGTTTAGATAATATTCAATTTCCAACGTATTTGGGATTTGATGTTTTATGCTTGTATTTATGTTTGGCTTGGTTTCCACAAATAACTTTTTAAAACATAAATTTACATATTTTTACGGTTGTTACACTTCCTATGTGAATGGTTTTGATTTTCTTTTCTTTAAATTATGTTCCTAGTTTATGTGTACATTATATTGTATTCTCATTATTTCCTTTTTTTTCAGAATATGCTGGAAGATGCCGAGCAAGCAAATTCAGAAATGGAACCTGTTCCTGATGGGTAAGGTTATTAAACAGCAAGCTGCTTCTATAGTACTTTAAAGTCTGATAAAGACTTATTACTGTGTTAAATGTAGATTATTCTACCTAACATACATCATTTCCTTATTGTGAATAATTACCTGTTGCTGATAAATCTCAATACTAGCATAACAGGTGTCAGATATTGGATATTATTGAATTATATGGTATTCTTAAAATAATTTATCTCTTATTCAGGGTGTAAGTGTTTGGTAGAGGCTATACTAGCCTTTCCCAACCAAATGTCACCTCTTCTTCACATGGTGCACATGTTTGCATGGATGAGGCTCTGGCGACTGAAAGATTCCCGGTATAAGGAATCACCCACTGCTTGCCAATGGCTTCCGAAAGGAGGGCAGAAGAGTGGGGAGTGGTTCAGGGCACCCTCTTGCCCTTGGAGTTGGAAACGGCCTCTAAAGGCGGATATATCAGAAATGATCAACGGCATGGGGATGCAGAAGGCAACGGGAAACCACTGCATTAAAGACCAAAAGGATATCCCGAGGACATGTAATCCTGTCAAATTACATATATCATGATGGCTTCTTCCTGGGTAAAATATTCCGGAGGTAAAATAGTCCCTCCAATCAGATCTCCGGGTGGGTACTGCTCAGGGAGGAGTCATCAAAATGGATAGAAACATTCTACGAGTCGGAGCGAGGAATGTTAGAAGTCTGAATAGGGCAGGTAGGTTAGAAAACTTAAATAGGGAGATGGAACAACTTAATTTAGATGTTGTTGGGATTAGTGAGATTAAATGGAAGGATGCACATGTTTTCTGGTCTGGAGAACACAGGATAATTAGCACACAAGCTGTCAGTGGAGTCACTGGTGTAGGATTTGTAATGAACAAGAAAGTAGGGAAACGGGTGAGTTATTATGAACAGTTTAGTGACAGGATTATTTCGATGAGGTTAGAAACTAAGCCCATCCCAACCACATTAGTGCAAGTTTATATGCCAACGTCACAGGAAGATGATGAAGAAATAGATAAAATATACGCTGAAATTGAAGAATTAATCCAATATGTGAAGGGGGAGGAAAATCTAATAATCATGGGTGATTGGAATTCTATAGTGGGAGAAGGAAAAGAGGGGAATATTGTAGGAAGTTTTGGTCTAAGAGAAAGAAATGAGTGAGGAAGCAGGTTGCTAGAATTTTGTAAAAGATATAAGCTAGTAGTGGCAAACACACTGTTTAAGAACCATGCAAGAAGAATATACACCTAGAAATGTCCAAGGGATACAGGTAGATATCAGCTATATTACATCATGGTCAAGCAGAGATTCAGGAATCAAGTTCTAGACTGTAAGACGTATCCAGGAGCAGATACAGATACTGACCATAATTTGATAATAATGAAGTGCAGACTGAAATTTAAGCGAATAAGGAACCAGTATAAGCAGAACAGACTGGAAGTGAATAAACTGAAACAATCTGGCATGAGAGAACAATTTGCAAAAGTGGTAGACTTAGGTTTAAGAAGTAACTCTGAAAGGAGCTCAACCAAGGATGAATGAAATGCATTTAAGACCGAAATAATGAAAGCTGGTAAAGAACATTAGGCTTTAGGGAACAAGCTGCCCGAAAACCTTGGATCTCGGAAGAAATTTTGGAGCTGATGGATCAGAGGAGAAGGTACAAAAATACTCAAGGTGAAGCAGGAAGAGAGCAGTACAGGTAATTTAGAAATCAAGTAAATAGGAAATGCAAAATAGCAAAAGAAAAATGGCCACAAGAAAAGTGTGAAGAAGTAGAAAAGGAAATGGTTGTAGGTAAAGTAGATGTTGCACATAAAAAGTTCAAACAGAATTTGGAGAAATGAAGAAAAGAGGTATGAACATTAAAGCTGCCGATGGAAAACCTCTTTTAAGCTCAGAAGAAAGAGAAAGAATACATTGAGAAACTGTATTTTCGGAACGACTTGAACAATAGTGTATTGGTAAAGGTAGGCGATGTCAACATTGATGAGTTAGGATATCCTCTTTTGAGGACAGAATTTAATAAAGCTCTGAATGACTTGAAAGTAAATAAGGCAGTTGGAATTGATGAGATCCCTGCAGAACTTCTTAAACTCCTAGGAGAGGAAGGAATCAAAAGATTATACAACCTGATATCAAAAAGTTATGAAACAGGAGAAATTCCAACTGATTTTAATAAAAATATCATCTTCACACTTCCAAAGAAAGCACAAGCTGACAAATGTGAGAATAACCGCACCATTAGTCTAACATCACATGCTTCAAAATTACTGACCAGAATAATATACAGAAGGATGGAAAGGGTAGTACAAGAGATAGTAGGTGAAGATCAGTTTGGGTTTAGGAAAAATCGCGGTACAAGGGAAGTAATTCTGTCTTTAAGATAATACTTGAATGACGGATCAAGAAAAACAAAGATACTTTTATGGCATTTGTTGATTTAGAAAAAACTTTTGATAATGTTAGGTGGGACAAGATGTTCAAAACTTTAAAGAAGTCATGTTTCAAGTATCGACAAAGAAGAATACTCTATTAAACTATATAAGAATCAAGTGGCTATAATAAAAGTAGAAAATCATGAGAGACATGCATCTGTTAAAAAGAGTGTGAAACAAGGTTGAAGTCTATCCCCGTTAATATTCAACTTGCATGTAGAAGAAGCAATGAAGAAAGTGAAAGACAAATTTCCATGTCATAAAATGTGAGAAAAAATCAGTATGCTATGATTTGCTGATGACATTGTCTTGTTAGCAGAAAGGGCTGAAGATATTGAGAAGTTACTGAATGGAATGAATAAAATACTGAAGGGAGTTTTTGGACTGAATATAAATCAAAGCAAGACAAAAGTGATGAAATGTAGCTGAAATAATACCAATATTAGTAGATTAAATATAAAAATAGGATTGGATGCAAAAGGAGAAGTATGTGAATTCTGTTCCTTGGGAAGTAAATGACAACTGATGGCTGAAGCAGGAATGATGTTAAAAGCACAATAGCATTAGCAAAAAGAGCCTTCATGAAAAAGAGAAACCTTAGTTTCAAATGTTGATCTTGGAATTAGAAAGAACTTTTTAAAACTCTTTGTGTGGAGCACAGTACTTTATGGTAACGAAACATGGACTTTAGGAATACCAGAAAGAAGGCAAATTGAAACATTTGAAATGTGGTGCTACAGAAGAATTCTGAAAATTAAGTGGACAGACAAAGTAAAAAATGGAAGAGTTTTGGAAATGTTGGGTGAGAAAAGAAGTTTGTGGATGAAGCTTATGGAAAGAAGAGACAGGCTGGTAGGTCATATTTTGAGAGATGCTGGATTGGTTAATTTGTTATTGGATGGAACAGTCGAAGGTGAGAACTGTAGAGGAAGACTGAAATGAGAATATATGAAGCAGATAATTGAGGACGTGGGCTGTAAGGGGTATGTAGAAATGAAGAGATTAAAACAGGATAGGAACTAGTTAAAAGACTGACGACAGCATAAAAACAAAAATCTCTTGTTGTAGATTAATTTAGTTTTATCATATATGCAAATAGTCATGACCAAGAGGAAGAGAAAACATTTACTTTGTTGACTCATGGCAGCATCTCACCAATCATGGTGGGTGAGCGATAGCACTCTGGCTAGCTTTTTGAAGGACGTGGGCTCAAATCCGCATCCAGTCATCGGGATTTGGGTTTACATGCTTTCCTCAAGTCACTCCAGATGAATGCTGTGGCGGAAACCCTTTCCATTCCTTGCCACAAGTCCTTTCCTGCCTCTAATGAGCTCAGGATCAATAAGGTATAAAGTCATAAGCACAAAAAGGCAGAATCCTTAAGTTTAGTAACTTTTAGCAAGTAAATTCTGTGATGCTGAAAAAATTAATTGTTTTTAGTAGAAACAAATCATTTAATATAGTACATGTCTTGTACACTTTTCCATAGATCTCTACGTATAATTACCATTCTCTCTTTAGATTCATCTCATCGCGTAGGACAGCTTCTAGCCACTGGCCAGGTCTGCTGGGAACAAAAGCCATGCCAGCACTTCCTGTCTAACCACCATCTCTCTTCTTCCACTGACGCCCAATTTCCTCCTCTTTCCTCCACACATTTCTTAACATTTCTTCTTAGATTTATCTACTAGATTATTTATTCACTTAGTTCTTCTGGTGCCAATTCTGTCATGTAATTACTCCTTTTTACTTATTTTTTAAATTATTTTATATAATTTAAGTGTTATATTCCTCACCTATCTACATTTATGATTTACAGATTTTAAATTCCTTCAACAATTTTGGTAAATTATTTATTACTTTACTTGGTAATTTGTTCAAATCCCTGACAATTCTAACCACAAAATAAGTTTTTGAGTGCCAGCTTGTGGTTGTGGTCATCTTTACCCTTCCAAGAATTATTCTTCGAACAATGTCCTTCCAAGCACAATCACCAATACATGTATTATATAGTCCCAATGCTCTCTTCACCCTCCTCCTGTCTTCCAATGACTCCCAATTAAGCTCCCTTAGCATATCAGTTACTGATTGTGTTCGGTGGTAATTTCTGGATACATATCTAGCAGCCCTTCTTTGCTCTCCGTTCAACTCCTGTATTTGATACCCAAAAGGCCAGCCCCAAACTACACCACAATATTCAAGCAATGGTCCAAACAAATTTTTGAATCCGAATTCCTTAACTTCTCTGATACATCATCCCATTAATGAAGTATTTTGTAAACTTTCCCTACCACCTACATAATGTGCTCTGCTCTGTTGAATTTATCATCAAGCATTATGCCTAGATGTTTACACCTCTAGTCCTCAATAATTCTGACTCCACCCCGCATCATAATTAACATTTAACTTTTTATCTGCTATGTAATAAGCTGACTCTTCTTGGCATTTATCCTCATCGCATGCTGACCATCCCATTTAAATATTCTATCCAGGTTACCCTGCAGCTGTTGACAGTTTTCACCTGTTTTGATCCAATTGTATAACATTATATCATCTGCAAAAACCCTATATTCTGACGGTAATTCAACAGTCATATCAGAATAATAGTTAGACTAATTTACAGCAACAGTCCCAATACACTACCCTGTGGCACTCCCATATTTACTTCCACCTCTTTTGATAATGTATTTCATACTCCAACCCTTTGATTTCTGGTTGTTAAGAATTCCTCTACCTAGTAAGTAACTTTTTCATTAAATCCAAAAGTTTTCCGTTTTTTTAGAACCACTCTGTAAAATTCCTTAGAAATATCTATTGCTACACTATCGACTTGGCTTCCTTTGTCCGATTATCCTGAAATATTTCACATATAGCTCACCATGTGATATTTATATGTTCTTGCTCAAAGCCATGTCGTCTATCTGCAGATCAGTTTCTTTCCCCACAGACATTTCTGATATAGTTGTATATCAATCCCTGCATCGTTTTGCCGATAACTGATGTCAAACTAATCGGCCTGTAATTTTCAACCCTATTTGGCACCCCCCTCCCCGCACCAACTTTCATGAACCAGTATTAATATCGCTATTTTCTAGTCCTCTACTAAACAGAAAGACTCATTTTAAAAAAAATTCAATGTAAGGTACAATATTGTGTCCCACAATATTTATAATATCTGTAGTAATATTATCTATGTCAACTTATTTGCCTTTTTTAGCTTTTTTAGTTCCTTCATAATTTTGAGAATCTATTTCAAATATTGTAATTCCCTAATTTATACTTATAGGAAACTTTCCTCTGATTTATTCCTTCCTAAGACAGTATAATACTGTCTAGTGGTCTCATTAAACCAGTCACTCAATAGCTCTGCCATTTTAAAGTCTTTACTGACTTTGACTCCTATGTTATCTACAATTGTCTGAATACCTTATCTTCCCCTCAGTTTTCCAGCAAAACTATAGATATTTGTGGATGCATTGTTCAGTGGTCCCCCTCACCAATAGTGTTCTCCATAAACCCATCCTTTGCTTCTCTCTTTACTCTTATTAATTCCTTGTTTAGTTGTTTTAAGTAACCCCTCCTGTCTTCCTGTTTCTTAACTCTATTGTTTTCCCATCTCACTAACCTCTTTAATCTTCTTGCCTCACTATTTTAGTATATAGCTTCTGTACTTCTCTTTATTCTCGTCTTTAGGCTAAATATTTCCTCACTATATTTTATTGACTCTGTAAACTCTTCCTAAATCACTCCACTGTACTTGTAGCATCCTTCCATTTGCTGAAACTTTTTGTAAAATATCTGTTCAATTCTAAAGACTGTGCCTTTTTATAATTGTATCTATTTCCTTCTTCTGAATTGGCCACTGGTTTACTAAATCACCATATATCAAAAGTACTGCATTGTGATACCGAGTGTGGTGGGTGAATGGTTAACATTCTGGCCTTGCATTCGGGAGGAGGTGGGTTAGAATCCCCATCCGGGCATCCAGATTTGGGTTTTCCATGGTTTCCCCAAATCACTCCAGGTGAATGCCGGGATGCTTCCTTCAAAAAGTCCATGGCCGAATTCCTTTCCATTCCTTGTCCCCACACCCATCTTGCCTCTAATGACCTTAGCTGTCAACATGGCATAAAGCACTAAGAAAAAAATGCATTGTGACCACTTATTCCTTCAGTTACCAGATACCCCAAAAAATTATTAGAAAGATGTATGGTCGAGTTGTGTACAATCTCATCCCACTACTAAGGTATTTGCAAATCTCTGTTCTCTCGTGACATTAATCTTATTTCCTGCCCAGTAATCACCTGGTAAATTTAAATCCCCTCCAATAATAACTATTCTGTGCTCACCTCTGAACTATGAATGTCAGTTCAGTTTTTCTCCCAGAATCTCATCTCTATTCATTCATCCTCTATGGTAAGCAACCAACACCCTGATTTTACTTTTCTATTACCTCACCAATATCACTATTATTTTTGTGTTTATGGTATTTTCAGTGTTAAGTTTTGTCCTTCCAGTTGTACCCTCATCCATTATTATTTTAAGAGCTTAATCTATGCCTTTAACATTTGTATTATTTTCCCATTATGCGTGAACAATTGGAATCCCTTTGATCACTTATATTTATCTCTTCACCAGCAGCTCCTTACCTAAAAATTGCACAGTACTCATCCCATCATAACTATAGATGGGCTCCCCTTCTGCTTTAGCTAACAACCCAGAAAGTACTTCCTTCCCTCTTCTATTTAGGTGTAGGCAATGCCTATTGAAACCCCACTTACTAATGGTGTTAACAGGTACATCTTTTAAAACGGAACTAGAACCTCTTCCAAATAGCATATCTGTTACCATCTTCACCTACCTTCCAGATTGGTTCAACTATGGCCAACCATGGCAACTTAGAACCTGCATGATTTCCACGCTGGTTTGCTGTGCCTCCTTCCCACTCTTCTCAGGTCACACTCTATAATATAACTCGCATTTCTATCAGTACTGTTGTCTACACCTGCCACTATCACTATATTCCTTAGTTAAATCCATCATCTAATACCTGCCCTAATATTGCACTGGTTTTGAAAAAGCTTGTAACCTGGTAGCCTAGGCCTAATTTATCTTGCAGGAGAGAGCTTATATATTTCTCATGGCTATTACTTAACAGCAGAATCTTTTTCTTCCTATTTTTCCTTCTATGCCTCTATTCCTACAGGCCTGCTGCACCTACTCCTACATCTTCACAAGGCTCTTTGACATCTGACAAACCTATATCTCCCCACAATTTCTGGAGTGTCTGGATTCTTCCTTCTGTAAACTGTATATCCCCTACAACTTTTTATCAGTTCCTCACCCTCCTCACTAAACCCACCCTCACTAAACACACCATCTATTCTCCCTGCCTTCACAGACAGAGACTCTATAGGCCAAGCCTCAAAGATGCTGACCTTCTCAAGAAATTCCCTGTTTGTTTCGACAATCTGCCTGATTGCTTCATTTTGCTCCGAAATTTTTGTATCCTGCTTTAAAAGTTTCTTATCCCTAAAGTAAATTGTAATTGGCGATTGAAGAGTTTTGTTTAGTTCCTTTTTTCCCACTGCCCCACACTCCCAGTATAACCACTATTTACACCCACTGCAATCCGAACTATTCGCTACACCTCTGTGACAGGCGCCACACATTCCAGGCTTCATATTCCTCAAAATGATACCTACTGTTACCTTTTAAAGCAACCTCAGGAATTAAATTATGAAATTCTATGTGTCTTAAATTTAATTGATAGTCTAATTAAGAGAATAAAGTATGTACTTAAATGATTTTTTGATTGAATCTTTAATCTTCAATCAGATAAAAGTATTTAAAGACCAATAAAATGAATAATATAATTGTAAATGTCAAAATTAGCCTGAACTTGTTGAAACTATATAGTGCTAATGTAAATAATAACTAATCAGTTATATAGGAAAAATATATTTTTTTAAATAGTAAGTATTTATTGTTTTAATGTATAAGACAATAACATAACAACAGTTTTCAAACCAAACAGGCCTTTTACTGTTACTTATGCTTCTATATTGTTTAAGCTTAACTGACTGGAAATTAAATATCAATAGTGGAATAAAAAATATTGATGTTGTATAAATTTAATGTGAACAACAACCAAGTTATTTTGTAAATATTTATTTTTATACAATGTTTTTGTAGGCCATTTTTCCACATTTGACAGTGCAACTATTTTTTATTTTCTTCATTATTGTGTCATATGCATTTTGCCTCTCATCGAGGCATCACAGTGACATATCTATCTTGGAATTTTTTATATTTACTTTTTAATTCTATTATATAATATTTTATATAGTTCTCAATTGAAACATTTTTGATTATTTACAACTTAATATTTATATTAGTGCTTTCTGGGCTCATAACCACAAACCTCTGTTTTCTCCCCAAAGCAAGATTCTGCTAATGCCATTTATCTTGGCTGTGGCACAAACACAGACAAAATTTCCTTATCCTACAAGTAAAAAAGTAAGCAGGTACTGAATGACCATATAAATCTAAACAATTAAACGCTATTCAAACTGTTAAACTACAATAAGAACAACAAAGAAATAAACCTAATAGATACATGTACTCATACACAATACATAAAATTGTAAAACAATAGCAAAACATCACTCTCTCACATTTGTATATTGTTGAAAAAATATAGTGTATACTTTTTTCTGTCTAAAATATAACATTTGTTTTTTTTTTCACTAATGTTAAAGCATAAAAATAATGATAATCTGCTAGTACTACAACAAATAAATATAATTACCTAAACAATAGTAAGTACCTGACTTATCCTGCTCAGTAGTATCAATCCTAAACAATTCGATTACAGATGTAAATTGTGTATATCATAAGATATATTTATTGATTATTTCAGTGTTAAATAAAATAAGTTTGTCATTTACTAATTTTCCAAGAATATTAAAATAGCAACTTGTTAGTAAAAGTATCATAACTAAAATATGTTTATCTACATATTAATTGCATTAACTTGACTGGGGAGTAAAGGTCTAATCAAAATTTATAAAAAAAGTGCCTAGCATAAATTTTATTAAAATACTTAATCAAATAAATTTGAGGTTCATTTAGAAGATACTAGAAATATTTGGGAAAAATCATACCTGCAAAGAGTGGAGCCTGTCAAAGGTACGTAGCAAAGAGGGTGTGTTGTAGTTGGTGTAAGAAGTGTTTTAATGGGCATGTAAACAAGAGGGAATGTTGAAAATAAATGAGGCTCTCCCTTGGTTTTGTCCACTTTGTCTTAGAGATGAGGGACATAGGCGAAACAATCCGGGAGTTGTGTTAAAGGGTCAGGGTTCTTGAGGTTTGTCTAATGGTGATTCAGCCTGTGGTTGCTCTGCTTGTGGAGTTTCAGTGTGTGGAGGCTCAGCCTATGTAGATGTAGCCTGTGAAAACTACCTGTGAAGGTAGAGCCTGTTGAGACTAAAGCTATAGAGGTAGAAAGTAGAGATTAGTGGATTGGAGGAGGTTGAGTAGGATGGATTGGTGTTTATAATAGGTTATACGAGAAATACAGATATTACGATAAAGAAGTTTGACACTTCAGAAATTGTTTTTGAAAAAGTCATGTATAGTAGAGTAATAAAACATGTTACACACTATAATATCCTCACTAATTCACAATTTGGGTTCAAAAAAGGATCATCCATAGAAATGGCTATATATTCACTTTTAAATAATAGATTTGAGGAACTGAATAATAAAATGAATCCTGTAGGAATATTTTATGATCTTGCAAAAGCATTTGACTGTGTAAATCATGAATTACTTTTGAAAAAAAATGGAATACTATGGTATTTTTGGGACCGCAGGTAAATGGTTTAAATCATACATTGAAAGCCGAATGCAAAAAGTTTCAATTTTTGATTCTAAAATAAGTAAAGATGCTTCATCAGACTGGGAGAAAATAAAACATGGAATTCCACAAGGCTCTGTCTTAGGTCCCCTCCTCTTTCTGTTATACATCAATGACCTTCCTGGAAATTTATCCGACAAAGTTAAGAGTGTTTTATTTGCAGATAACACTAACCTGACTGTGCGTAAAACACCAAACAGTACTATAGAATTTAATGTAAATGAAGTACTTAGAGTAGTAGCAAATTGGTTTAAGGCAAATTCATTAAAATTAAATTTTGAAAAAACACATTAGGTTTAAAACAAAAAACTATGCACAGCCAGATATATGTATAAACTATAAAAACAACACAATCTTAGAAACAGAGAGTATAAAATTTCTTGGTATTAAAATAGATCAGAAACTCTGTTGGCATGATCATATCACTACACTACTGACAAAGTTAAGTAGTGCCACCTTCGCAATATGAACACTTTCTCTAACAGCAGATCTAGAATTAATGAAACATGTGTACTCCTCATATTTTCATTCAGTAATGTCATATGGTATAATTTTTTGGGGAAACTCTTCACAAAGTAAAAAAGTTTTCATAGCACAGAAAAGAGCTATTAGGTTTCTGTGTAGGGTAAAACCAAGAACTTCTTGCAGACAACTCTTTAAGAAACTCAATATTCTTACAATGTATTCTCAGTATATACATTCTCTCATGAACTTTGTCATAGAAAATTTTAACCTGTTTACACCTAATTCACAGGTACACAGTTTCAATACAAGAAACAGAAATAACTTGCATAAAACACAAACATCTCTGTCATTAGTACAAAGAGGAGTTAATTATTCTGGGATACATCTGTTTAATAAACAACCTAATCGTATAAAACAGCTTTCAGATAATAAAGATGTATTCAAACAAAAACTTAGAGATTATCTTATTGGCAACTCCTTCTACTCCATTCAAGAATTTGAAGAAAATAATTAATTGTACTCATTATGACGTTTGCAAAACTCAGTTGCAAAAATGTATGTTTATTATTATTTCTTGTATTTGTAAAATATGTATATATATATATTTACTATGATATGACTCATATTATGTGTATATGTATCAACAATGACATGTTTCACATCCCAGAGGTACTTCCTCAGCAGGGATCCATGGAACAAGATTGATAAATAAATAAAAAAAAAAAAAATAAGTAGGGGAAAATAGGTTTGATCTGTCACCAGAGTCAGGTGGATATAGGAGTAGGTAAGATGCACCAGGCCTTTAGGAACAGGGGCGTGCTGGTAAAGAATAGGAAGGAAAGTGTTCTGCTGCTAGGTGGTAGGCATAGGAGATGTGTAGACCTTCGTCTTCATAATCAGTTAGGCGAGTGACCTGAGGAGGTGGTAAAGGAGGCACAGCATACCTAGGTTGAGATCACGTAGGTCATAAGTCACAATCACCGGCCACAGCTGAACCATGCTGGTAGGTGTATAGACGTAGAAATTGAGGTGCTACTTGGGAAATGTTTTTTTACTTAAGGCTTTACACCTCATTGATGTAAAGGTCATTAGATGTGAGATAGGACTGGGGACAAGGAATGGGAAGGAATTGGGCCATGGCCTGTTTGAAGGAAGCATCCTTGCATTCTCCTGGAGTGGTTTTGGGAAACCATTGAAAACCCAAATCTGGATGCCCGGACAAGGAATCGAACCAGCATTCCCCCAGAATGTGAGGCCAGATCGTTAACCGAGCACCCATCACACTCAGTTTGGGAAAGTTATTAGTTCTGTCTTAGTGGTTGTGCCTGTGTACCCCATTGTCAGGTGGGGTTTCACTAGGTACAGCCTACACCTAAATAGAAGGGACAAAGGGGTACTTTCTGAGTTATTAGCGAAAGCTCTAAGGAAGCCTGTTTCTATAGTGATGTGGTCAGGACTATGCATTTTGTTGGTTAGTTGCTACTGGTATGGGGATGGAAATAGATTATAAAAATGATACTGATTGTAGCTTCACAATTTTAAAAATTAGAAATATGACAAAGCCGGTAATTAGGGGTGTTACTAGTAAACTGTAGAAGTACAATGAACTTAGTAATACAACTTGTTGTTACATTTGAAAATCCATGGAGACTGATTTATCAGCATTAGTTCAATATAACTTATCTCCATTTATATGTATTCCATACCAACAAAGCGCACAATAATTGTAAACAATGTGAATGCATCCTGGCAAAGTGATGCTGGTTGTTGTAGATTTCACTGCCATCATAAATAAATGCCATTTATCTTCCAAACCAAATGTAGCAAAATTTGATTTTCTTGGTTCTGTGTTGTTTTTTTTTTTCAATCTGACTTTTCTCATCTAATTGTGACTTTCTTCAGAGGAGTCCCATGTCTGGGGATACTGCAACCTGTGAATAGCTGTGTGAAGTGCGCAATAACTGTCAGAGGCAACGTCACACTAGTACCACTGCGGGTGGTTTGATTGTGGCATTTCCTGGTCAGACATGACCATGATTCTTAAGACTTCTGCGGCAGTCTTTGAACATGATTTATTGCTTTACGGGCTACGCCGCATCGCTTATTAGATTATCTAAGCTTTCGGCTATTATACTCCAGCCCTCTTCAGAGATACTGTTTATATTTATATTCATATAGCAACAGTCGCCAAGCATCGCAGAGGTAAAAAGCTGCTATCTTCGTTGATGTTGTTGGAATTCCTTAAGATTTCTGCTGCCTCAATCACAAGTTGAGGCCACCACTGATCTTGTCTCCACAGTAGCCTCATGTCTTGAAATTTTATTTAATGCCCGGTGTCAATAGCATCTCGAACGATGGCAGATTTGTCGCTGTTGTTATATTTATAGTGGCAGATATGTTCTTTAGGTCTCTCCGCCACTGTGCAACCTGTCTCACCGATGTATACACTACCACAGCTGCAGGGGATTTCGTAAACACTCGTAAGCTGGTGTGGGTCTAATCTTTCTTTTACCCTGGATAATGACTGGCTAAGTTTGCAATTAGCTTTATAGATGATTCTTACCTCCACCCACTTAAACAGTTTCCCAATCCGGTTAGTGATACCACGTATGTATGGAAGAATGGCGAATTTTCTTGATACATTGGTATCATGAGATAAGTTGACGTCTTCCATGGGTTTTTTATGTCTGAAAACACTTCTGATGTCTGATTCACTATAGGCGTTGGCTTGGAATATTTTTGTAAGAGTCTCCATTTCTTCCTTCAGATTTTCCAAGTCACATACTGTCCTCACTCTTAAATTCAGTGATGTTAATCTACCTCTCTTCGTTGCTGGGTGATGGTGTGACATGGCGTGCAAATATCTATTGGTGTGGGTCACCTTGCGGTACACCATATGACCCAAACATCTATCACCTCGCTTTTGAACCAGGACATCGAGGAATGGCAGTTGTCCATGTTCTTACACTTCCATAGTGAATTGGATTCTTGAATGGGCACTATTCAGGTGGTGTAGGAACTCCTGCAAATTTTCCTTACTGTGTGACTAGATGACATAGGTATCATCGACGTACCAGATCCACATTTTAGGTTTTAGGTGCACATGTGTAAGGACCTCCATTTGGAATGCTTCCATAAATTGTTGGCAGCTACAGGTGAAAGTGGCAAGCCCATGGCCACACCCTCAACTTGAGCATAAAGTTCACCACCACATTGGAACACAGTTGACTTAAGGCAGAACTCTGTCAGGTCAGCCCACTCAGTAGACATTTCCTTGTGCAAGAAGTTTAGCATGTATTACAGCAATGGCTTCGTCTACCGGCATGTTAGTGAGTAATGAAATAACATCAAAACTCACCATGATGTCAGTCTTTTTTTGCATCAGATAAACAATTATTTTTATAAAATGAGCAGAGTTCTTTACAGCTGATCTTATGTCTTATATCTGACGCTAGAAAAGACTGATAACCCTCACTGAGATTGCTGGATACTACGTTGCTGTTCTCGGTTTCAGTTCAAAATTTCCTCTCCAGTAACAACAAATACTCACCAGGAAAGGCAGTCTTCAATCCTAGCTTACGGAATCTGCAATCGAGCCTTGTGGGTATCCTCTGGTCAAAAGCTTAGTGATGGCCATATCAGGATATTAATAGGTGCCAACAGGAATCCCATAATATATTCCATATTCTCTATATCTCCAAAAAAATTATTTCTGTTTTTGATTATTTGCTTAGAACAATGGCAGCTTCTGTCGATCTGTATTGTTTGATTTTTATTCCCTTTAGCTTCCAGTATTTTTGTTTGTTGTTTAGAATTTGCTCATTCAAATGCAATAGAGAGAGTCAATGGCTTAGTTTCTGTCTGATGCTGTATATTACAATAGAAACATGTATTATGAGGTGCTAATGAGCTACTTTAAAAAAAATGGCAAATTTATTAATTTAAAAGTCTCAGAATTTTTATTGCTCTAATAATATTTAATGTTACATATATGCTATACCGGTATAGATATGTTTTATTTTTAATCCATTTTTTGTAGTAAGCATGCTAATTTTCTTTTGTCTATTTGTTTCAGATCCTTGTTTAATGCACCATCAGTACTGGAACTATCCTGTGCGTTCTGTGCACAGATATTTTTATCTTGGTGCTCTCTGACAAAACATGTGTTCAGCCATGTCTCAGCTATATCTGCTCCTTTAAATATTTCTACACTCAGCTCTGAAGTATTTGAGGATGAGGTGAAACTACAGATTCATAAGTACACTGGCAACATATCTCAAACCAGGTGAGATTAATAGTTCTTATTTAATATTTGTGAATCAGGCTTTATTATTTCAGATTATAACAGAAACCTGTAAGTGGATATCTCTTGTGAGCAGAAGGTTTGCACTAAAACTAGGGTTATGTGTACCTGATTATCGTCACTTTAAGCCAATGACAAGTTATGTGTAATTAATGATTAGAAATAATAATATATGCAATTGCCTTTGTAAATATTGGGTTGATTGTTAGGTTTACCAAATCAAATTCAGTGCTACGAGTAGAAGATTATTTCAAGTATGAAAGCAGCATCTTGGTATATGATGATTATTTTTGTTGATATGTATATGTATAACAATAATGGAACATTGTTGCATGAAAACCTGTATTTTATCAACATCTCTTTGATTTCTAAACAGAAAATTCCTATTTATTAAAAATAGATATTTGTCATAATCATTTAAAATTATATACCAATTCCAGTATAGTTTAGTAATATTTTTCATACTACAGACTGCTATAGTGACAGAAGTGTGTAATTGTCTGGACTATTTCGTGTTTATAAAAAGCTGTTTTACTTTAACATACATTATTTATGCACTTATAAATTTGTAATGGAACTGTGTCTGTTACTTTTCAAGCCTTGTACAAAAACTACTCAATTGATTTTTATGGGATTTGACTGTTGAAAGTGTGGAATCTGTCCTAAAATATGAGATGTATATTATAATATTACGTGATATGACAGCAGAGCAGGATATCAAGATATTTTCTGAACATTGACTAGTTTTACCTGCTTTATGGCACAATATTGAAACTTTGAGAGGACTTTTACAGTTGAAAACTTATGTTTTGAATTAAAATAAGAACCATGTCTAAAGTGACAATAGTTAATAGTAAGTTATATGTGAGTTCTTTTTAGATTCAATACCATTATTTTTGAGTTCACTAGAGCAGGAAGATACAGTGATGAGTTATTTTAGTTTCCAGGTGATATAAAATCTATTTGTCTTATTTTCTTAAACTACTTCTGTTACTTGTAATGAAATCTTTAGTTATGGTGTCTTATTAAAAAGTAATTAGAAATATTCTACAATACAGAGCCATGTGTTATAATTTATAAAAGTGGAGAAAGTAAAATTATATTAGAGGAAAATGAAATTCGAAGAAGTTTAGCAATTTTAAACATGATTATGCTGTACGAAAAATAGGGATACATCTTCAAAAATACTGTATGTAAAAAGAGTAGCAATATGTGCTGTTGAGAGAGTTTCATTGAGATTTTTTGATTTATAAATAAAGCAATAATTAAAAATTTGGTATCTGGAGATTCTAAAATATTTCTGACTGTTAAAGAGAATAGAAGATGAATGAAGAAATTATGTCTTCTTAGTTGAATTTTCCTTCCGTTAGTAGTCAGTAAGAGATGTGAAACCCCACTCTTCTAATTAAGTGGCAGTGACTGCTCTGATTCTCTTCATGTAAGTGTTTATTGCAGATCTGATAGCAAATTTTGGGGCTAAAAATATCACAAAGGTGGTGATACGAGTATTACTGATAAACTGTAGAAGTATAATGAACAGAGTAATGTGGTTTGCAAACCTAGTAGACATACACAAACCTCAAGTAGTTATAGGGGTATAGTACTGGTTAAAAGAAGGAGTACTGGACAAAGAGGTTTTTCCTGATGGTTACAGCGTGTACCACAGAGATAGAGTACAGCTGGGTGAGGAATAGTCATGCTTGTTAGCAAAGACTAACAGTTCACTGGCGTTCAGATATCATGACCATAAGTTACTTGGGGTAGACTTCTAAGGGAATAAGAAAGAGGGTTTTGGCAGCATACCATAGTGAAAAATAAATGATAAAGATGAGGCTCATTGGGATTGCTGGGGATTTGAACTTTCCAAGTGTCAAATGGGAAGGAAATAAGATTAATAATACAAAAGACCACAGATTGGGAAATACTGTAGTAAGGGAAGGAGGCTTTACACAGGTGGCTGAGCAGAAAACAAGGGGACCAAACAGCCTGATATTACTCTTATCTGGTCTCAAGTAATTGATGAAATAAGTTATCAACAGACAGGTCTGATGGATATAAGGGGTTTTAGTAAACTAGTGGCCAGAATTGAAGGGGGAAATAGATAAAAAAAATTAAATAGGCACAAATTTTGAAACTGAAAAAATATTTCAGGGTTAATTTTATTAAAAAGAAGTATGGCACAAGTACAGTGGAGATGAACTGGGAAGAGTTCAAGGAAATAATAAAAAGGGTGAAGAAATGTCTATTCCAGAACAGAAAATAAGAGAATTACAGAATCTACATGTTATAACAGGGAGGTGACAAGGTTATAAGAGGTTTGTGAGATGCGCACATAACAGTGTAATGAAACAGCAAGGCAGTGGGGAATTCTTGAAAACTAACCAGGAATTAGTATCAAAGAAACTGCCCAAGGATGAGTTTATGATGAATAATATTGGTGCAGTGGAACCTCTGACTGACACATCCGGAAATTTTTATAGCTAACTGAGGAGAAGGGAGGGTGTTGAGAAAAGTATAGATAGTCATGGAAAGAAGTAACTGACAATTTTAAAGAGGCAGAGTTATTAAGTAACTGGTTCAATGAGACCTTTAGGGACAATAATTCAGGAATAGTAGGAGTTATATCATAAAACAATCCTATCCGCACAATTAGAAGTGAGCAGATTTGAAAATTTGAAATTAAACATAAACAAATCATGAAGGAACTTAGGAATCTAAAAAACTGTAAAAGTACCTGTTTGTGTAATTTTACTCCAGATGTCTTAAAGATAGTATGATGGAACACTGAACAAATAGGGTTGAAAACTATAATCCAGTCAGCTTGACATCAGTGGTAGGTACATTAATCAAGAGATTAATATGCAACCATATCAGTCATGTTTGTGAGGAACGTAATTGGTTTTAAATTTGGCAACATGGCTTTAGACAAGGATATTCATGCATATCTTAGTAACAAGGCTATATGCAAGATGTTTCTAATAAAATTGACAGGGTAAGTCAAGTTGATAGTGTAGTACTAAAAACCTTTGACAGAGTGAGCCCTAAAGTGATTCTCAGTTAGGTATTGATTAATAAGTGACTTGCTGTGTAGAAAGTAGAAAGCAAAAAAGTCAAGGTAGTAAGTACAGTATAAAAAGAAGTAGGAGTGAACGAACATGGGAGTACTACAAGGTAGTGTATTGGGACCATTGCTATTCACTATTCTAATGAATTATTGTGTTAATGGTTTACTGTCAGAAGTTATATTGTTTCCAGATGACATAATGTTTTTTAAAAGGATCAAAACAATAGAAGTCTATAAACAGTCACAATCTGATCTAGATAGGATAACTAGCTGGGTGAGTCAACATGGGATGACGATAAATAGAAAGAAGAGCCAGCTTATCAGGTACACAGATAAAAAGGTAAAGGTTGAGTATGATTATAAAGAGGGGAAGGAGCTACTTATTGAAGACTCAAAATGCAAATACCTTGGCACAACATTTAATAGCAGACTTAACTGGGCAGGACACATTGAACTGGGAAAGTATTCAAAATCCTTCACCAATTGGAATGTGTGATTGGGGGATGAACTAGAGAAGTAAGGGATCCAAACTCTGGTCAGACCACTGCTGGAATATGGTGGTGCAGTTTGGAACTGACATTTTTGCTATCAATTACATGAATTGGAGGGAATGCAGAGAAGGGCTGCTGTATTTGTCTTTGGATATTACCACTAAAAACAATTGGTAACTATTATGATAAAGGAGCTGGAGTGGGATTCATTGGGGGATAGAAGGTGGGTGAAGAGAATAACAGGAATGTACAAGGCCTATATTGGTGATGAAGTGAGGATAGTGGGAAAGTGGGAAAATTATGGTAGGTGGCACTTGATTTCAGGCACATGGGTGTGGGAAAATTTTCTTTCATAGGAGAGGGTGTATGGGATTGGAATATATTGCCAAGACAAGTGGCGAATAATTTACAGAAAACACTGAAAAAATTAGAGTAAAAATTGGTTGCGGGTAAAAGTGGATTAGAGGAGGAAGGGAGAAGGATGGGTGTGTATGGAAATTACCACCGGACCATCGCTATTTTATCAAAAATGTATTTTATATAAGTTTTGCTTGGAACAGTAAACTGTTTAGACAGGCTTATCAGGCTTATGAAAAAAAGATTAGTTATTATTATTTGGAGGAACTTACAGGAGCTACGAGTCATATGATTCTTTGCTTTCTACACAGTTGAAATTTTTCATGTTGGACTTGTAAACATGGTTTGAAACTTACATTTCTATATGTATAATGAACTCTATTTAAAAGTAATTGTTTAAAATTTTGTTTATTGAATTCAACATAATATATAATCTGATGTAGGGAACAGTCAATACCTCTCCATTGTTGATTCTGGTTTTTAGATCTGTGTAGTTACTTTAGGGGAAAATGGAGTTACTCAATAAAATTATTGTGTATGTATTACCGTAATATAAATTCTTCCAATGCCTTGATGAAGTATTTATTGTCTACCAGTACTATACTGTCACTAAGCATGATGGGTGAGCGGTTAACGCTCTGGCCTTGCATTCAGGAGGACACTGGTTCGAATCCATTTCCAGACATCCAGAATTGGGTTTTCCCTGGTTTCCCCAAGTCACTCCAAGCGAATGCCAGGATGCTTCCTTCAAATGGCCATGGTCGAATTCCTTCCCATTCCTTGTCTCTGATGACCTCAATGTTGATGAGGTGTAAAGCCATAAGTAAAAAAATATAAAGTGTCAGTAGATATAATAGTATTATCATAGTTTCTTAGCATGCATGCACTTTCAAATTTTCAGAATTTTTTATTTTTTGCTTGTAGTTTTACACAACATCAAGGTCATAAGAGCAAGGAAAGGATTGGGGGCAAGGAAGGAATTTGGTGCCATCCCAGCATTATCCTTGACAGACTTCAGAAAACTATAGAAAAGGAAATTCTAAATGGCTGCATTGGTAATCAAACTGGTGTAATCTTAAATAGTGCGTTGTCATTCACAAACCACTCTTGGGCTTCCCCTATTACTTGGAATGAAAAAGTAAATCTTTTCTGATTAATATCCATCCATTGCTCTCCTGTTGTCTTCTTGCATTGGTGTTCAAAATTTAAATGCTTATCAAACCGACAGCTTATGTACCTGTATACTGGATTTTTGCAAATGGGTTTAGATTCAGTTTTTACATTGGAAATCTGATATAACTTTCCTTTTGAGATACCATACTCATTCTAATAGATCTGCAACCCTTACTATGATTGCTAAATACTCTGTTGCTGTTTTAAGTTATATTCAAAAATTCTTTTCTAGGAACAATAAAAATTCACTGCAAAGGCATTTTATCCTAGCAGTATTACTATTATCTGAAGTATGTGTATGCCATTTCTGGACCCATATCCCTGTTTAATGGAGCACAAATTGAGCCCTGTATGTATCCACTGAACAGAAGCTTATTGATGTCCATCTTCCGGTGTCTCAAGAACCAAGAGGAATCCCTTGAAATATGCTATACTCTCAAGATATCCAAAAAAACTGATCTCTGCCTGATACTGCATATTACAATCGAGACTGGTCTCGCTATGAATATCTAGTAAGCTACTATAAAAAAAGAATAGTGCACTGATTTACATAAAGATCTCAGAATTTTTATTGCTTTAACCTTTTATGTAACATATTGTATGCTATCTTCATACAGCTCTGTATGAATTTTAATCCATATTTTGTAGTAAGCGAATTAAAAATACTGTCTCTATTTTTTTAGATTGTTGTTTGAAGCACCACCATTATTGGAACTTGCCTGTGCATTCTGTGAGCAGACATTTTTATCGTTGTGCTCTCTGGCAAAACACGTCTTCCACCATGTCTCGGCTATTTCTGCCCCTTTATACATTTGCACACAGTGCTCCAAAGTATTTAAAGATGAAGTGAAACTACAGATGCATAAATACACTAGCAGCACATCACAAAGCAGGTAAGGGTAGGACAATTTAAAAAAAAAAAAAATAATGCTCCAACTGGTTAATTTCTTTTTCCATAGTTTTGCACTAATACTGGAGCTACATCCCCCTGATTACTATTACTTTAAGCTAATGGCAAGATATGTGGAATCCTACAAACAATAATTAGAAATATGTACATATATAGTTGTCTTCATGAATAAGATATTGACTGTTGTAACTGTGCTGTTATGAATTTAGGTCTATCTGAAATATCTTCCAAGAATAATGCAAAAGCTGCTTCTCTGGTGTCTATTTCAATATCGCCTCACTTGGCATCTATGGCTAACTAGCCTTCTTTAGTAACATTCTACAACTACGAAAGTTTTTTCTTAATGAAATTATGTTAACTATGTGCGTGGAGACTTTCTCGGTGTACTGAAGCAATGTAGTCTTCACGGGTGTGCAGCCAGATGGTGTTTTGGAAACACAACGTTTCGACAACCAGCTCGGCTGTCTTTATCAGGTGTCTGGTGTCCACAGGCTGACGAAAGCTGGCAGTCACCGCATGGACTGCCTTAGCCTCCCAGACGGACCTCCTTATGTACCTTTCGGCGAGGTAGAGGATTGGTCGGAATGGTGTCTTCCACCATGCCGACGGAATCGTCGTCTTCAGCCTATCCACAACTTCTTTGAGCTGGTGTACTGCGAAGTATGTTGTCCTAAGACATTGCCTCCAAGTCGTTTTGACGAGTCATATCTTCACAGTCGGTATGTCTTTATATTGGCTGTAGTTGTTGTCTTCAAATGGTATTATCTTCACTGGATGGTATGCCGGCGCATCTGCCATGTCAGAAATGGTCCTCCGACTTTGCTCTGGTGCCCTTAGGGCTGCCGCAGCGTGTTTCGCGTGTCTTCCTTTGCAGCCAGGTAGTTGACGAGATTCTTGATTAGATCGATGAGGGCATCCAGTTGGTCTTCTCGCTGTCCTGGAACTTGGCAGTGGCTGATGTGAGCTCTGTCGAACTTCTGAGGCTCCGACTTCTTTCTGTCTTGTTGCTGGATAGTAAAGAGGTATTCGACGCTGCTATTGCGATCCTGAATTCAACTGCTGGGGGCATGTCTTGCTCACTTCTCGACTTGGTGCGGGCTGCGTATAGAGCCTTGGACTCCGGTGCTGCCGAGTCTTGCGAAGTTGCTGCTTCCACTTGTCGCAACCGCGGAAAGAAGCTGCATGCTTCGATCAGCAGTTGCAGCAGACTGTCTCATCCCGGGGTTTTGTGCAGCCTGCAAGATTAAGTCCGTCTCCGCAACGGACATAACTGACCGGTTCAGTGCAGTCCCTGGCATAGTGCCGGAATTTTTGGCACCTGAAGCACTGGACCGTGCTGCGTGAGGGTGGCTTCGTTGCAATGGTGTGCGTTGTGGCATTGCGAGGGGGCGGTTTCTCAGTGAAGGTCGGCGTTGTAACGCTGGTACTCGCTCCATCAGGAAGCATGATGTTGTGGCCCGCTGAGTTCTGCTTCTCAAGAGCTTCATTCTCCTCTGCAGTGGTGTTGACTTCTTCTCCGTTGTGGAAAATGACGTGATGGGCAGTGGAGCGACCCTGTAGGATCTCGATAACTGTCTCGAAGTCGTTGAGGCAGGCCGGCAGTATCTTTACCCCTTGTTGGTCAGGCCAACAGAATAGGGGTAGCTTCGAGCTGCGATGCAGATAGGCCAGGATGCCGGTGTAATTTCTTCTATAGCGGGCAAAGATGAGTGGCACAGGGCCCTCCTCTGCGTAGTATGATGATTTCTGCGATGTCCTCCTGATGGGAGTGGTCAGGAAGTTACGGCCGGTCGTCGAATCAAAACAGAACGTTTTGAATCTTCCCCTTATGAGGTCGGCGTATTTCTCCGAGTCAAAGTCGTTGGCTAGAGGAGTCGGAAACACTAGTGCTTCCGGCCACTCAGCGACTTCCGCTGGGAGAATCTTCTCTGCAAGGTGACTATGTTCGCGGTTTGAGAGAACCAGCTCGAAGGTGGCAGCGTCTGTAGTAGGAATCTCCCAGCAAAATTGCAGATCATCCAGTAGGATTGTGATGAAAAACTTCCATTTCTTGCAGTTTCCTCGGTCGAGGCGACGTCTCCATAGCTTCATTGACCACTCTTCAGGTCTGACGCATTCAACAACGCGTTCAGAGGCTCCTGCAGGTAGGAAGGAGGCTTCAGCGTAGACGCCGATTTCTCCTGGGAACGCGAACTTGTTGTTCTTCTTCTTCTTCGACTTGGCTTTCTTGACGGCTTCAGTACCAGTCGCGGCGGCGTCTGCCATGGCGAGTGAGAAGAGTGCTGAGTGAGTAGTGAGTGAGTGAGTGGGTCAGAGTTCGAGTTACGCCGACGGAATACAGGAGGTTCGATGGGAGGGGGTGCCGCAGTGGACCGCGTATGGAGCCGCCGCTTCCGACCAACCAACGGGTCTTTCCGAACCCACCGTTCCGACCAATCAGAGCGGATCCTCTACCTCGCCGACAGGTATATAAGGAGGTCCGTCTGGGAGGCTAAGCCAGTCCACGTGGTGACTGTCAGCTTTCGTCAGCCTGTAGACACCGGACACCTGACGAAGACAGCCGAGCTGGTTGTCGAAACGTTGTGTTTCCAAAACACCATCCGGCTGCACAACCGTGAAGACTACATTGCTATATTTACTATATCAGAAGGTAAATTGTGGCCTTCATATTTTATCTATGTTTGTAGCTGTTTCAATTTTTCTGCAAAAAGTTTATTACTTGTGAATAGAAGTTTTTTTCTATAACTGGTATTATGTATGCATTATTGCCATCTCTTTCAGTAATTGACTAGTTATCTGTGCTCTTACAGGGTGGCGCAAATGGATCGGGTGGTTTTAAAATACTTGTCAAACTATCAATGTTAAAGGTATTGGATTGAAATAAAGTTCAAAACGTGTAGTTACCACGGAAGTTTATTAACTTCCATTGTAACTGGCTCCCCCCCAAACGTGGGGGGGGGGGCGCCAGGTGTTCGGCTGTCTTTGTCCCGTGGTGGGGGGACGGGAAGTTTCAGTTACCGACTGGCAGTCAGTCGGGATGGCTACGTGGTCCGTTGAGCATCGTGTTTTCGCAGTGGAAGAGTTTATATGCAATAACGAGTCAATTGTTGCTGTGACGTGTGCCTTTCGCCAGCGTTTCAACATCCCACTTCCATTGTAGGGAGCCAGGTGTTCGGCGGTCTTCGCCCCGTGGTGGGGGGATGGGAAGTTTCAGTTGCCGACTGGCAGTCAGTCGTAATGGCTACGTGGTACGTTGAGCATCGTGTTTTCGCAGTGGAAGAGTTTATAAGCAATAACGAGTCAATTGTTGCTGTGACACGTGCCTTTCGCCGGCGTTTCAACATCCCACATCGCGGTAGTGTTCCTAAGCAAGAAACGATATTGAGTTGGGTGCATAATTTCCGCACTACTGGTTCATGTGCTCCAAAATGGATGTCTAGACCTCGAACAATAAGAACGTCTGAGAACGTGGAGCATGTGAGACGCGATGTCATTACGAGCCCACGTCGATCAACGAGACATCAAGCTCAAGCTCTTGCAATGTCACGTCGGAGCCTTCAAAGGATTCTTAACCAAGAACTGAAATTCCACCCCTATAAAATCATGGTGGTCCAGAAGATTCTTCCAATAGACCATCTTCAAAGGCTTCAGTTTAGCCAATGGATGTTGGAGTTATTGGAAGATGAAAACCTGATTATCATGATGTCTGACGAGGCTCACTTTCACATTAACGGCTATGTCAACAAGCAAAATTGCTGTTACTGGGCCGACACTAACCCAAGAGACCAAAACCAATCGCCTCTCCATAGTGACAAAGCGATGGTTTGCTGTGGGGTTTCTAAGGTAGGGGTAATTGGGCCTTACTTTTTTGAAAATGAAAGGTAGCAGGCGGTTACTGTTATTTCAGAGCGTTATGTGAACATGATTGAAGAATTTCTTCTCCCACAACTTGAAGAGAACAATTACGACATGGATAATATGTGGTTCCAATAAGACGGGGCAACTGCACATACCGCTAAGATATCAATGCAAGCTGTACGCGCTCTGTTCCCTGGCCGTTTGATTTCCTGTAATGGAGATGTCCATTGCCCCCCTCGCTCACCGGACCTCATGGTATGTGACTTTTTCTTATGGGGCTATTTAAAAGCAGGGGTCTACATGAACAAACCCCAGACCATTCAGGAGTTGAAGGCAGAAATTCACAACACAATCACATCAATTCCTGGTGATGTGCTTGAGCAGGCAATGCGGAATGTTAAGGACCGACTCCAAGAATGCGTCGCTCGAGAAGGAGGGCATTTGATGGATGTAATTTTTAAAAACTAACTTTACTAATTTTTTGTTAATAAACTTCCATTGTATCTACACGTTTTGAACTTTATTTCAATCCAATACCTTTAAAAGCAACAGTCTGAATTAAGTATTTGAGTTAATTGTTATAAATCTAAAAGCTATGCTATTATATATTTTGATATGTCTAAAATTCATTCTAAAAACAGTATAAAGTCAAATAATCTAGTTTCTAGTATCAATAAAGCTTTCATGTTGCAGTGTGGCTATTCAGTCTTGGTAATTAGGATACTTCATGTGAAAAAATTTCTACTTGAGAAATAATTTTACTTTATCCGTATTTTTATAGAGAAACTAAAGTAATTGTTTGAAAGAAGCAGTGCTCTGGCCTGTATGGATGATCAATATTAGTTGGGTATTAATAAACTGCAGTGTACCTATACTGAGTAAGAATTCAATTCATCTATGAACCAAGCCTTAAGGATTAATGTTCTTGAGTATGACATACCATTTCAGACTGATGTTATGTTGGCATGCATTTCAAGACCAGTTCATTAGTTACTGAATAGGGAATTTTTATTTATTTTAAAAATATTTTCTATATTTTTCATAAAATTGCTATCAACAGTAGCAGAATAATTTGGTATGGTTTCACAGAATGTTATGTTTATATACTGAAGGATGTTGCCCTTAATTTTAAGAGAAGTATAAAATTTTGTGAACCATTTTCCTTCATTTTTGTTATACTTCTTAGAAGTTAATCTAATATACCAAGTGAGAAATATTATTTGATTTAACAAAGATTTTCTATTTTTGTACTTGGAAGTGTGTTTTTTTATATATATCACAATCATATATTGTGTAGCACATTAATGTCTCCACAATATACTTTTTTCAGTGACCAGTAACATCTGTCTAAGTTTTCAATAAATTGATCACAAAATATCATTGAATTGAATTGCAATATAGTGCATGCTCTGGTAGCAGTTCCCCTATAAATTTAGTTAGTTACCTTTTTACTGTTATTGCTTTTATTATCATGCTTAAGCATTAAATTCCTCCACCTGTTTACTTTTGCAACTAGTAAATTTTCAATTACTTCAGCATTTTTGGTTTATATGTCATCACTTCCCTTGGTAATTTATACCTATCCACAATATCCTTACCTACACTAGACAATTTTATCACTCACTCATACATGAAATTTAGGTCCAGTTTGTGCCTGTAGTATTCTTTTCCTTTCCATGCACTGCTTTTAACTCGTCAGTAAATTTACCTCCAATCCCCATCTATAATATATGCCTTGTTCACTAACAGCATTCTCTTCATTTTCTTAGAATAATTCCCAATCCAGCTCTATTATCATATCAGTTACTGCCTGACTCCTGTAATAATTACTTTAAACAAATCAAGCCTCTTTCCTTTGCATGCCCTGTAACTCCTGTATTTGACACCAACTACACCACTGTTCTGAAACAGTGATCTGACCAAAGTTTTGTAACCTGTGAAATACCATTAGATATATTTATTTTATTGTTTTTCAAGAAACATTTAAAATATTTTGAATACAATACACATATTTGCTTATACATAATATTTCTAGAATATAAAATAACTATTGTCTAATATATATATATATATATATATATATATATATATACCTCTGACTCTTTCTCTTACTTCGTTCTTTGTTTTGTTAGACTTAGATAAACCGTTATCAAAACTCTTACTTTCTCTGTTCAAATATTTACTTTCTCAAACACATAGCCTGTTCGTGGAACTATTCAGTTTTCCCCACTCTTTTGTGGAATTTTTCACGCTCAATGAAGCAATTCATCTCACTGCTATACTAAAAACTCCTTTTAGTCACCTTTCACTACTTTCCTCTGCCTGGCTTCCAGCTATATGGAGCTCTCTCCAACTAGTCCACACACATGTGATTCAACTTAAATTTTCCCCTGTCCTTGTATCTATGAACTATTTCATACTTCACAAAACATTTAACCCCTTTGCTGTGCTGCAACTCTTACTAGTCTCTTCTCACCAATTTCTGATTTATTTCCATTCACTCTGAGGCAGTGCCATCAATCCCAATTATCTCCCTTTTTCTGAACTTTCGCAAGTATTGTTTTTCCCCCCAATGGCATATTTTCTTTAGATTATACCGCAGAAGGAGCAGGCAACATTTCCTTAAACCTTCACTGTGTTTACTAGTCACTTGTGTTACGATTTCTAACAGTTAACTTCCATCAGCAGTAACTAAGTTTTCACTGTTGTACCAGTCAGTAAAAATTATCTAAATGTTGTCTGGATCTCTTAATTCCACAGTTTCCCACACCAAACACAACAATATTTCTCCATTAACCATATCTTTCTGCATTCCGAGGTCATGCCTTCCACCTAGCAAGGTTACAGTCAGACATCCATTCATAATAGCATGTCTTTGCCTTAATATTCCCCCAAATGGCCTCTCAATAAAATTGCCAAATTAGGTTGCCTCCCCCCCCCAACTTCACCCTCTCATACACACATTCTGGTACAGGCAGTCCATAGCCTTAATTGCCCTGGTGTTGCAACAATACACTGATATGGCCAGGCAACTCCAGTCATCTTATATCTCTAAATAAAATACTGCTGCTGTCAACCCCACATGTCCTTCCTCAACATGAACGAATCATGCAAAAGGCTGTAGAATCTATGAATAGGCATGCTCAAAACCATCTATGCAAATTATTCTCTCTGTACCACTCCCATCTCAAAGTAGGACAACCTCTCCTCAGCAAATTACCAGGTCACCATCCCAGGGGTTAACCCTGCCTCATTTTCTCATTACCATCTATTGCCCAGCTCTTCAACATACTTCTACCATCTCCCTTAAAACCCATACCTCGCCCAGTAAGTCCAAATCAAGCTGCCAAACACAAACTGTGTGTTATTAATCTGTTTTCTTCTCCACTCTCAGAACCATCTCACTTTCTCATCCACTCCCAAATTTGATTAGACCAGCCTAGTAGTGGCTACTTAGCTTTCTGCTGTACACTCTGCTGGATGTACCACTTTGCCTTGAATAGCAACAATCTGGACACTAAGAATGACCTGAAGCCCAGTCTCCAAAGGTTTCAATCACCCTTCATTCATGATCCCACAAAATCACACTCTCAAATTGTTTCAAGACCTGGCTTCTACCAGTTTAGCTTCTCTTAGTTTTGTAAAATCACTACCCTGTGGTACCTACCTGCCTCTTTCAGTAAACCTGGGCCATTAGGAAACTCTCCTCTGATCCAGACATGATCATTCTACGGGCAGAGAATGGCTCAACTATGGTGATCATGAACCATTGTGATTCCATTAGTGAAGCACTGCGTCAGCTGTCTAACACCAACACCTATCGCCCCCTCAACCATGATCCCACACCTGCAGTCAGTGAGAGAATAAAATATTATATACAGTTTAGTGGACCACGCGAAAGCCTCCCTCCCCATTCTGTTTCACTCCTCACTCCAAAAAAGCTGTGCATACCTTCCCTTAACCTACTTCCTAAAATTCATAAGCCTGGCAACCCAGGATGTCACATAGTTGCTAGATATGGCTCGCCAATTGGGCGCATCTGTACCCTGGTGGAGCAGCATCTACAGCCCATATTCAGCCAGCTTCCCTCCCACATCAAAGACACCCGATACTTCATCTCGAGTGGTCATGATACCCACACCTCATCCTCATTACTCATTCCCAGTGACGGATTATGTGACCTCCCTATATACAAATATTCCCCACTATCATGGTCTAAGCGCCATGGAACACTTTCTAGAGCAGCTTCCCCCTACAGCCCCCCCCCCCACCAGATCCTTCTTGATCACCCTGACCAAGCTGAACAACAACTTTTTTTCATTCAATGGCAAAATATACCACCAAATCAGCGGCCCTGCCATGGGCATTCGTATGGCTCCCTCATACACTAACCTCTACTCAGATTTCATAATCTGGACCCACAGGGAAGACATCCTACTCAGATTCCTCAATAAACTCAAAACCACCAGTACTCTGAAGTTTACGTGGACTTGCTCCCACACACTTACCTCTTTCATGGATGTCGACGTGTCCCTCATGAATGGCTACATACACTCATTTGGTCATATCAGACCCATCAACCTACAACAGTACCTTCATTGTGATAGGTATCACCATCACCCATCAAACATTCCCTCCCCTATAGACTTGGCGTTCAGAGGAGTCACATATTTTCCAATTAAAAGACTCTCCAGTAGTATGCTAGCAACTTATCCAAAGCTCTGATTAGCCGCAATTACCCACCATATTTAGTTCATAAACAAGTTTCATGGGCCATATCACAACCCACTCATCCTTTCAATAGCCCAGAAACTGAGCATGGTGGGTGAACGGTAAACGTTCTGGTCTCCCATTCGGGAGGACACACGTTCGAATCCCTGTCCAGAAATTCATATTTGGGTTTTCCACGGTTCCCCCAAATCACACAATGCAAATGCGGGGATGCTTCCTTCAAAAAGGCCATGGCTGAATTCCTTCCCATTCTTTCTCCCCAGTCCCATCCCGCCTCTAATGACCTTAGCCATCGACGAGGCTTAAAGCCACATGGAAAAAACTGTCCACACACCTCTAAAATTAACCATATCCCCATTATGATCACCCAGTATTTCTCTGGTTTGGAATCTGTAATACCTGCAACAAGGTTATGATTTCTGTCGAGCCTTCCCTGAAATGAGAAACCTCCTTCCAAAAAACCTCCCTCACCCACCCAGAACCTGCTTCAGCAGACCACCTGACCTAGTGTTGTAAAAAACCGGTTTTTTTCTGGCTTGAAAAAAAAACTATGAAAAAAAAACTTTGAAAAAAAACCATGTTTTTTTTCACAACTACTAAATCTCAAATTTGTAAGGAAGTTATCGTTTAAAATGACTGTTTTAGAGTTTATTCTAAGTACTTATCTTAGTTTAAAATCTACTACATTTTTCTGGTTCAGTAGGAAAAAAAAAAAAATTACGAAAATATTTTCATTGTCTCCGGCAGGATTACTCTAAGGGAGGTGCATCTGTATCTTTTTTTATATATATAACACTTATTACTTATTAATTAAGGAAACAGAATTTATTGACAAGGTATTGAACAAATTTGGACAACAAGCTAGGCGCCTAAAGTTGTTATTCAAAATGTGAATTTAATAATTAAAAAATTCTCTTAATCTTTTCTGCGTTTTTTCTTTCATAGTAGGGGGTGCAAGTGCACCCCCTAGCACCCCCCTCCCGGCGCCCATGAATATTGGCAAAATTGACTGAAATTTTCTTTATGAACGGGGATTTCCCGAAGAGACTAGGTTGCGCGAGAAGGAATCCCCATTCCCCATTGTTTGGATTGATACTTGCTATTTAAAATAGTGCTGCCAGCCCTACAAAATTACCTACAGATCTTTTTAAAAAATTAGGAATTTAAAATTTATCCACGGTTTTTTGCCTTATTTTGCTTTCCTTATATTCGTATACTTGTTAACTCTCAGAGAATAGTGGTACTGACTCATTAAATTGTCAGTAAGGGAGCATGCATAAACTACATAGCTCCACTTTGGCCTCTTGTGAACTCCCACGTAGACCTACGTGACTTTTGCCTACCCCCCCCCCCCCCCACCGCTCACGAAGCACGTAGCTTTCTTCCGTTTTGATTCCAGATGTTGTACTGTTTTCTCTTGTCAGACTATTGTAAATTACATACGGATATAATTAACTGAGGGAAATAAATACATGCTGTTGTTAGTTCAGTTCCTATTTTGTATGATAATAGATTTTAATTCAAACTTAAAAGACCGTAATACAGAACTGTCGGCGCAGTCTTTATGCACAGTGTGTACTTTGCTCACAATTTAAAATTGCAATCTCAAAATCTTTTGCATACAATACAAGAACAACCAGTAAAAGAAAATTTAACTATTTCTGAAGTTATGGATCTAGAGGAGACAAAAATTCCGACACCGACCGATACTAGTGAATGTGGTACTGACATAGAGGATGAATAAAATTATGTTACCTATATAGATACACTTATGAAACATTATGTGAGACATTATATCATTCAGTAAGACTTAAAACACACTTGTAAAATGGAAGTTCCTTAAATAAAACTATAATTTATCAAATATATTGTTTTCTGAAAAAAAAAATTAGAAAAAAAAAAACACGGTTGCTGGGTTTTTTTCATGTTTTTTTTTCACAAAGCTGAAAAAAAAACATTTTTTTTTCAGTTTGCAACACTACACCTGACCTCAACCAAATGTCAGTCCATACACACGGGGCCCCCAGCCTGCAAGACAGCCCCAAAGTTCGTTTCCTTACAACAGATCCCACTGCAAATTATGCAGTATGCACCTGCCTTCCACCACCTTTACCAACCCCAAAACTGGGGAAAGCTTCCCCATCACAGGAATCGCCAGATATGTATCTTCCCACCTTATATATCAACTCACCTGCAACCATTACCCAGCCTCCTACATTGGCCCAACAACAAATTCACTGGCCATCAGAATGAATAGACAG
>JARYHS010014135.1:0-67069 GCA_031002005.1 Vandiemenella viatica | reverse complement strand
ATGATTAAATTATTTTGTATTGTAACTTGTAAAACATTAAAATATTAATTTAACTTCAGTTGAACATATGTATTTCATATGCTGCTTGTATTGACTGTGCAATTTTAAATATGATAATTATAATAATGATATGTAATCCTGTATTGTGTGAAAAAATTATATTGTAATGCTTATTGTAATTACTGATGACTTGTCCTATGTCATAAATTATCACTTTATGGATCAAATAAAATTCAATTCAATTCAATGTATTGCAATTATCACCGGAGCAAGCTGTCCCTCGCAAAATAATTCAATTAATCTCAACTGAACTCAAACAACTAAAAAAAAAATCCAATGTACAAATTCAGGTAACATTAAAATTGCCGCTTGGAGTTAAGGTTCATCGAAATTAAAAGTATTTTTTTGTAACCGTTTTTCTAATTATTATGAGAAGAGTGAAATATAAAGAAACCTGAGTGAACGTATTTGGATGTAACTTGGATCTTGGAATTTTACAAATCTACACATTTATTAAGGTTTCCATTGCGTTGATTACTTAAAAAATAAATTGTTGGCGTTTCCGTAAATTTTATATGTGTCGACGAAATTAGGGAAAGGATGGCAAACGTTTAGATTTCAGACAGTAATTATTTTAGTTTTATAGCAGCAGTCATTGAGAGTGGAATTCTTACTCTGAGGGACATTAAGTATCTCTGTAGCTGAACCTATCAGCTGTTCTCGTGGACGTTGTTATTTTGCTGTGGAGATAGATTGCGTTTTGCTCTCTCAAAACATCAGGAGGAGGTGATATGGAGCCAATAAATGCTGTGTACATTTTGGAAGAGGTATGTTTACAACTTAAAGCTGCTTTCAGAATAGAACAGTACGGCTTAATGTCGCACAAAAACAGGACACACATTTCACTAGCCTGCTTTCCGTATTGGTTTGTAAAGAGTTGGGAGTCATCACATTTTTCTCGTTAAACTGTATGAGTGGACCACTTGATGTTCTTGATACCTTTAAGTAAGTTGTGTTTGATTGTCTGAAAAAAAGGTGAGCAAATGTATTTACAGTAACTAAATGATGTTTAATAGCGTTTAACTGTAATAAATCGCCGGATGAAACCGAAGAAAAACACCCTTCTTGCAGCAATTACTGCGCATATGCATTTTTTATATGAAAATTATTACAGGCACGGGAATTATAACTGAAATATTATTTACTGTGTTTGTATTACACAGTGACTGCTATCAAAGTTTTTGTCTGTGTTTAGTGACTATCTGAATATGTTGCAAACTCTTGAGAAAAACCTATTTCTAGTGAAAATTGCTTTCTTGGGTATCTTGCTTTCAATTTTCAGTTAAATATGATGTTCTTAAAGTGTATTTTATATTTACTAGTTAAGGAATGTGATTGATTGATACATTTTTGGGTTTAACAGAGAAAATTGGAAAAGATTTAGTTTTCTGTCTAAGCTACACATATAGAGTTCACATCTGTTAGTATCGACACACTGCTGACAAAATTTTCCTGCACATGTCTACTGATAAATTATTCACATGCGTTACATTAGGTAGGGGTGTGTTTTTCAGTGAAGTGTTGTGCATATGTTTCAAACCACCTACATATTTTGCTCCAAATAACATAGTTGTGGGGGTCCTGTAAAATCCTGCTCTTTGGTTACTTGCTAGTAATAACTGAAGATGATAAGGTAAAAAATATTACTTAAATATTTCTGTTGGAATATATACAAGAAGTTCTTTTCGTTGTGTGGGTGAATTTTTAACAATTATGGTGCTATTCCTTACTGCAATTGACATATAACCGAAGACCAAGGTGTGAGATTTATTGATAGATCCTGTTTCATGATGAGAACAATTTGTTTCACCACTTGCATTATCAGTGGTGGTTTACATTAAGTTGTATCGGCTCACATTACTGTCGTTGTTGATGCTTTGAGACATTAGTATATCTTGGTAATTTACAGCTGGTACAAATAATCAGTTCTGAGGTCGGGTGTACTGGAGATCGCGATTCCGGTACAATAACATTGTGTCTGCGCGGAGGAATTCGATCTGAGATTTTCGATATATATTGGATGTCGATACATATTGTGGGTATTTACAGGCGGTCAGTGTTTGGTCGGATTGCGGATGTGTTTATGTTATGATGGAGTGTTATGTCGTGACTTGTGTTGGGTGGTAGAGTTGTGAATCGATGGTATTGGTGTTGAAGATTTTGCAAATGGGTTTCCGTTATGTGATTGAAGAGACATTGTTTGTGTATTTAGGATGAATGTAGTGAAAGTGTATGTATGTAGTTGGTTCTTTATAGTTATTGGTGTGTTTTCGGTCTTGTGTTTGTGGGAACTTTTAGTGGTGGATTGTGGGGTATTTTATGTTGGTGAGTGTTTTGATATAAGTGTCGGTGGTTAATGAGACATTGTGGGTTATGTGTTGTAGTTGCTTTTTTGTTTTTTAATTAGTAAGGTTAGTTGGCTACTGATACGGTAAGTGTTCATGTGTTTGTAAAAGTTAATACGTTTTTTGTTTAGTGAATTGGTAATTTTTTCTCGTTCGTTTCTTGCGACAACGTTTTCGCGGATTTTTAATTTTTCTGGCGGAAGAAAGTTTGGTATTATTGGACATCTTAATTGTTCTAGGATTTGGCATTATTATTTTATAATGGTCTAACGGAAGATTTATTTAGTAATTATTTACGAAGTAGATTTATCTGTTTTGTATTGGTGTACGTTTTATTCGTGCGTAATTTTGCAGTCGGAAAAAATGGTTTAGGGTTTATTATAAAGTAATTATTCTTTGATGATAATTCGTGTGTAGAAGTATTACATGTATGTTATTTAATGTTGATGTACCGGAATCGCGTTTCCAATGGAACGGATGGTTGAAAGTGCTTAGGATATCATGATTTTGGTGTAAAATTTTATTAGATTGCATGGGTTCTAATTTAGTTTTCAAGTGATGTTTGATTTCAAGATTGTGGTATCGTGTTATACAGTTGGGCGGGTGGGGGTTTATTGGAGATGACGATACCATTTTTTGGTTTTTACCCTTTATATGGGTTAATATATTGACAGTTTTTGTTCCCCGCCCAGATAACCCCCTAGTTCCCGTGCTGTCCCGTTAGTTACATTTGTTGCTGCGTTGGATGGTGTTTACGTCATAGGCGCCATGTTGTAACGTCATTGTTTTGCGCGGCGGAAAGTAGTTCTACCGGTATCGCGTTCTCCAGTAATCCCCTGAGGTCTACCTATCCTTATCAGTTTCTGACTGGCTCATAGATAATAGTAACTTCAACTCTCTTCCTTTTTTTTGTTACTGTACAAACCACTGCTTTTCTCTTTACAGTTCTATTTACTGTTTAACAGGCATTATGAAAACACAGTGATTTTATGACATGCCATGTTGTCGAATCACCGAATCTGTATTATAACATCTCACCATGAACTTGTGAATATTATATCAATTTTACCTGGTGAGGATATCACTATTTACACTATTTAAGATGGAGTTTACTCTTGATAGGCCATTGACTGTCAATTTATATATCAAACATAGAGCTCCATTTTTACTGTCATGGAATTGGTACAAAAATGGAGTTGGCATCATCTATATGATTTTCTTGTTGTTTCTCCAGGTCTATTGGAGATCATGATTCCATTACATCATAATTCACTAATGACACCACTACCACTTACTCCAATCCTACCATAGGAGAAACATTCCCCATCATTGGTCATGCTACTTGCATGACAACACATCTCATATATCAACTTACATGCTCCAATGGTCCAGCTCAAATGTAGGCCTCACTACTAACCCACTCGCTATCAGATGGGTGTACTGGAGATCGCGATTCCGGTACAATAACATTGTGTCTGCGCGGAGCAATTCGATCTGAGATTTTCGATATATTTTGGATGTTGATACATATTGAGGGTATTTATAGGCGGTCAGTGTTTGGTCGGATTGCGGATGTGTTTATGTTATGATGGAGTGTTGTGTCGTGACTTGTGTTGGGTGGTAGAATTGTGAATCGATGGTATTGGTGTTGAAGATTTTGCAAATGGGTTTCCGTTATGTGATTGAAGAGACATTGTTTGTGTATTTAGGATGAATGTAGTGAAAGTGTATGATTGTAGTTGGTTCTTTATAGTTGGTTCTTTATAGTTATTGGTGTGTTTTCGGTCTTGTGTTTGTGGGAAGTTTTAGTCGTGGATTGTGGGGTATTTTATGTTGGTGAGTGTTTTCATATAAGTGTCGGTGGTTAATGAGACATTGTGGGTTATGTGTTGTAGTTGCTTTTTTGTTTTTTAATTAGTAAGGTTAGTTGGCTACTGATACGGTAAGTGTTCATGTGTTCGTAAAAGTTAATACGTTTTTTGTTTAGTGAATTGGTAATTTTTTTCTCATTCGTTTCTTGCGACAACGTTTTCGCGAATTTTTAATTTTTCTGGCGGAAGAAAGTTTGGTATTATTGGACATCTTAATTGTTCTAGGATTTGGCATTATTATTTTATAATGGTCTAACGGAAGATTTATTTATTATTTACGAAGTAGATTTATCTGTTTGTATTGGTGTACGTTTTATTCGTGCGTAATTTTGCAGTCGGAAAAAATGGTTTAGGGTTTATTATAAAGTAATTATTCTTTGATGATAATTCGTGTGTAGAAGTATTACAAGTATGTTATTTAATGTTGATGTAGCGGAATCGCGTTTCCAATGGAACGGAAGGTTTGAAAGTGCTTAGGATATCATGATTTTGGTGTAAAATTTTATTAGATTGCATGTGTTCTAATTTAGTTTTCAAGTGATGTTTGATTTCAAGATTGTGGTATCGTGTTATACAGTTGGGCGGGTGGGTGTTTATTGGAGATGACGATACCATTTTTTGGTTTTTACCTTTTATATTGGTTAATATATTGACTGTTTTTGTTCCCCGCCCAGATAACCCCATAGTTCCCGTGCTGTCCCGTTAGTTACATTTGTTGCTGCGTTGGATGGTGTTTACGTCATAGGCGCCATGTTATGACGTCATTGTTTTGCGCGGCGGAAAGTAGTTCTACCGGTATCGCGTTCTCCAGTAATCCCCAGATTGAATGGCCACAGGCAGTCAGTATACATTAACAATGAGGCCCATCCAGTTGCAAAACATGCCAGATCCCACAAACTGAATTATTTTAACATATGTTCCTCAGTTAGGGCAATCCGAGTTATCCCTGACAACACGACCTCCTCTGAATTACGGAGATGGGAACTAGCCTATCAGAATACCCTGGACACCAGACATCCTCCAGGTTCAATCTCCAATAAATTCTTTGCCCGAAGACCCAACTCTTATTATCTCTACTACCTATAGTTTTTAAAAATTTGATGTATATATATATCCTCACATAGTTATTATGATGGTCTACCACTTTCAATGAGAATATACCATCAAAAGTATTGAGTATTGATCCAATACTTGAGCTACCCACTTCCTGCACTACCATCTGGCGACACCATTCACCAGTTGGTGGTCTCCGTCTACACATCTGACTCCGCCTGGTGTCTCACTTCTGCAAGAATATGGCTGTATGCGGAATTATTGCGGATCTCTTGTATTTGTTTCTTTTTTTGTGTGTGTTTGTCATTCCCAGCCACCTTCATCTGTGGTAAGTGTTGGGTCATATTTCCTTATCCTTCCTTAGATTTTTTACTAATATACTATTGTACTTTTGGAGTTGATGTTAGTTGTGTTTCTAAGATGAGCCATATTTCTTTTTAAATGATACTTACATTTGTTTGAATAGCAGTTTAGTAGTAGTTTTTGCCTTCTTTTGAAAGTTAATTATTACCGTTCCACCTGAATCACCCTGAACAATACAAAAAGATCTTTGTTAATATACATATGATAATTTTGCATTGGCTTTTGTAAATAAAAAAGGCTACGCAAGCAATCAGTAAGAGCTTTCTTGTAGCCCTTTATCAGATTATTTTTCTTGTTCGATTCCTGCTGCTTACTGGATTTTTTTACAATCACCATAACTGACCTTCACCTTGGATTAAGCTTACATTGCCTGTAAGAAGGTTAATACTTAGTCCTGCCATTTAGTAGAATGTGTTTTCGAATCCTGGCCTGATCTTAGCTATGCCATCCAGTTTTCTTTTTTCCATGGTTTCTATAAATTATTTTGGGTGAATTTTGTGCTTGTTCCTTCAAAATTGAATTTCTGAGTTCCTATTCATTGTCATCAATCCTTTCTCAGCCCAAATGGTATCAACAAGCCATAACGCTACAGACAAAAAAAAAAGGAAAAAACCCTCAATTGTTGTAAATTGCCTTTGTTTCCAATTATTCAGATCAGCTATGATGTATTTGGTAGATACTTACATATCCCAATTCTTTCATATATAAAGTATCAAATAATTTTATTGAAAGTACCCAAACTCGTAAATGAAAATTTTCGAACAGATTGAGTGAAAGCTGGTGCAGAGCAGTAATGTCGTTCAGTGTAATGTTTGGTGAATTCTAGGCCCTATGGTCCAGATTTTGGTTTTCCATGGTTCCCCAAAATCACTTCATAAATGCTATTACCATTTTCTTTATTGCTTGATGACAATTCTCTTCTAGGTCTAATAATCACACTGTGGGCAAGATATGAGACACTAACAAAGAATTAAACTATATAATCTAGGATGTTTGTTTACATACAGGATGATTCAGGAGGAAAGATAAATATTGAAAGAGGTGGTAGTATGAACAATATTGAGTAGAAAGGTTCATATAGACATGTATCCAGTTTCCATTTGTTTTCGAGATACAAGTGCAGGAATATTACTGCTTAAAATAACCCTTAGAAAATGACCAAGAGCACAGAAACAGCTTATTGAAGTATATTATTCATACAAAAACACACATAAAGGTTTAAATTAATGTTTGAATATCCCACCAACTGACTTCAATACACTTAGCATATCTTGCAACAGTAAGTGTAGCTCTTCTGAGTATGTCTTGATGTACTTTTATGGGGGTTGTGGTGTTTACAGTGCGAGCGAGTAATTCGTCTCTTATGTTTGCTTTTATTCCCAATATTCTAGCACTAGTTTCTCCAAAACTAATGGAAATTGGACACGTGTATATATGAACATTTTTTACTCAATTTTGTTAATTCTACCACCTACTTCATGATTTCCCATTCCTCCTAAATCACCCTGTGTAATACTAAAGAATTCATTCTTAATATACATATGATAATTTTGCAGTGGATTTTATAAATAAAAAAGGCTAAATGAGCAGACATTCTGAGTTTTACTGTAATCGCTTATGGAATTATTTTTCTTTTATTAGACCAGTATGTTTAAATGATATTCTAAAATAACTAAACTTTCAGTTTAGAAGTGTTTGGGACTTGTGTATTTCATGTTGTTTGCTTGTATTTAGGTTTGGTTTTATGTTACCAAAAATTAAGGGTCATTAACTTTTCCTAAAACAACTTTTCATATTTTTATTGATGTTATAGTTCCTGTATTAATGTTCGTTGATTTCTCTCATTTTTTGATTATAATCCTAATTTATTATATTTATCATTATTGCCTTTTTTCAGAATATGCTGGAATATGCTGAAAAAGAAAATTTGAAAATGGTACCTGTTCCTGATAGGTAAAGTATTTTTTGTAATTAAAAAGTATGTTTCTGTTGTAGAAATTTATGTTACTTTAAAATCTAATGTAATCTAATCTGTTAAATGTGTATTATTCCTCCTAACATATGTCATTTTTCTATGGTGAATAATTTACCTGTTGCTGATAAAACTCAATATTAGCATAGCAAGTGTCTGATATTGAAATTAAAGTTTTATATTTTTCTGGGTGCAAATGAAACTAAGTAATTAAATTTCATAGTATCATTAAAAATATTTAACTCACATTATCAGCAAACACATTTGTTACTGATTAATTTACTATTATCATATATGCGGGTGGTCGTGGTCAAAAGGGGGGAAAACATTTACTTAGTTAATTATGGCAGAAGCACACCAGGTAACACCTTGGCCTCGCATTTGGGCGCACACAATCTCGAATCCCTATGCGGCCATTTAGATTTGGGTTTTCCATGCTTTCTCCAGATCAACTCAGATGAAGGCTGGGTTGATTCCTTTGAATTGGCTATGGCCTAATTCTTTCCCGTTCCTTGCTCCCAGTCCTTTCCCACCACTAATCAACTCAACTTCTATGAGGTGTCAAGCTATAATCAATAAAGGTGGAATATTTAAGTTTAATAGATTTTGTAAATTATATGATATAATGCTGCAAAATTTCATTGCATTTAGTAGAAATGTATCACTTGAAACATTACATAGCTTGTACACTTTTTATGCATCTATATGTAATTATTTTTTCTCTTTCAGTTATTTTAACAGTTTATTTTTCCCAATATTTATATTGCGTAGTCCCTCAAGTAATTTATGTTTTTGTACTTAATCATTTAGCATTTAATTGCCTGGTGCATTATTGTTTTTTCCCATCAGCCTTTCTCGATGGAAATATCTGATTCCCATGCTTTTCCTTGGTTTCTTCAATTAAAGAAAGAAAATAAGCAGGGAATCAGTCCATTTCAAAACACTTTCATGGATGACCATGGCTTTTCTCTCAGGAGTATCCATCCCTAGCTAAATAGCTCCAGATTTAAGGAGCTAGAAGTTTGCCTTCACCTCTTCCTGTTAGGTTATTCCATAATATCCTTTGCATTGCCCAGAAGTCATTACTTAAATATGGGTGACTCATTGTTATTAGTATTATCATTTAACTAGTTAATTATTTATTTATATACGGTACTGTTTGTTTTAATATTCCAGACCCTTTTGTTATATTAATAATTTTATCACTACCTGTGATATATATATTTGCATATAACATCTCAGTCTTTCCCGGCATATTGATAATTCACGTAGTCATGTGATAAACTTCGGCACATGCACACCTCCCGAACCACATAACTCGGCTTCTATTACGCGAATAAGATGAAAACTGAAATATTGTATATGTTTGTGTTTGCCATATACGTTTTTTCACTCATTGCGACCTTCATCTTTGGTGAGTGATGAATCATTTTCCAAATTGCTTTGTCATTTATATAACTTCAAAGCCATTTCCATTTTTCTTAGTTTCATTTGTATAAAGTGCAGCAGTTTAACATATATCTGGTAAATGGAACTGTAATTGGTTTTTAATGTATCATGTGCTTGTATGTAGATATCCTTAGTGAAGGATCTCATTTTTTTTCTTTGCAGGGCAACAATTAGATTTCATCAAAGCCTAGCTCAGTGTCATGACCAAGAGGATACTGGTGTGGTAGAAAACACACCTGCTACAAGGCCACTGCAGTTTACGTGTGTAAAGTGTCTGCAAGTTTACAATACAAGGGATTTGCTAATAAGACATATATTCTGCCATGACTCACTTGTAAATACTCCACAGTATATTTGTGAACAGTGTGGTCTGATTTTCTTAGATCTGTCAACATTGTGTGCCCATACACCTTATCATAACAGTGAAATTACTTTGAAGCAAGAAAGAGAATCACAAGTTGTGTGTGCTATTTGTGCACAGGTGTTTTTATCTTGGAGTTCTCTAACAAAACATGTATTTGAACATCTCACAGCTGTTTCCTGCCCATCATATGTCTGTATGCATTGCCGACAAATATTTAAAAATTTGACTAGGGCTTCATCTGCATCAGGACTCCACACATCCTTCTTCCTCATTTTTGCAAACAAGGTAAGATTCAGCCATCCTATTTTTGTTTATAGATAATGCTTATACTTTACAATTATAGATTTTCATTTAGATTTTTTTTGATTAATATCAATGTATATTAGATCAAAACTATGTTTCATTATTGAAACAATGACTGGAGGCTATGGTACATATATATACATGCAACCTGCGAAACCTCCCATGTAATATACCAGTTAACATGCAACCACTGCCTGGCTTCATATATAGGGTTGAACCTTAATCTACTTTCCATAAGAATAAATGGCCACTGATAGACAGTATTCATGCAGAACACAAAGCACCCAGTTGCTGCTTATCACCCACGACTCAAATAATTTCAACTCCTGTTTCACGGTGCATGCTGTTAGAGTCGTCCCAAACATTCGCAGCATCTTCTTTCTCCATATTTTAGACCTGACGTCTTCAGAATTTATATCATCTTCTCCTGCCTAACATTATCAAAAGCTTTTTCAAAATCAATAATGATTATAAAAGTATCTTAATTTTTCTTGATTTGCCCTACAAGTATTAATCTTTAGGTGAGAATTACATCACTTGTACGACAGTTTTTCCTATACTCAAATTGATCTTCACCTACTATCTCTTCTACTACCGCTTCCATTTTTCTATATATTATTCTGATCAGTAATTTCGAAGCCTGGAATACCAGACTTATAATGCAGCAATTCTAGCATTTATCATCTTGTGCTATATTCAGTAGTATGAAGATAGTACTTTTATTAAAATCAATTTGAATTTCTTCTGTTTCATAATTTTTGATACAAGTTTCAATAATCTTTTGCTTCCATCTCCTCCTAGAGATTTAAGAAGATCTGCAGGAATCTCATCTATCCCAACTGCCACATTTGTTTTCAAATCCTTCAAAGTTTGACCAAATTGTGTAAAGCATCAAAATTGACATAACCTTTTATTCCAGTGCACTGTTATTCAGATCAACATTATCATACTGTTTATCTATCTTTCTTAGGTTTGTTCTACCTTCTGAGCTTAAATGTTTCCCATCTGCAGATTTAATGTTTATATCTCTTTTCTTTATTTCTCAAAAATTCTGTATATCTTCATATATGCCACATTTAACCTATGACCATTTCCTTTTATTCTTCTTCACTTTTTTTGTAGGCTATTTTTCTTTTGCTTTTTTTTGCATGTACTGCTTATTTGGTTTTTAAATTGTCTGTACTGCTTTTTACCTGCTTTATCCTGGCATTATTCTCTGATCCATCAACTGCAAAGATTTTTCTGTGGTCCAAGGTTTCCAGGTGGCTTGTTCCCTAAAGCCTAATTTTTCATTACCAGTTTTTATTATTTCTCTCCTCAACCCATTCCATTCATCCTCCGTTGAACGCCATTAGAGTTACTTTTTAGCTCCACATCTACCATCTTTGCAAATTTTTTGCTCCCATTAAATTGTTTCAGTCTGTTTACTTCTGGTCTGTTCTGTTAGTATTGCTTCTTTATTCCCTTGAACTTCAGCCTATCAGATTCTGGTTATGTATAAACTGCTCTCGGGTGACTAGCCGAGTCAAGAGTGCGTTGCTACACGATATTTCGGCGACTAGATTCATTGCCGCCATCTTCTGGTGAAGTGGCGGCAATGAATCTAGTCGCCGAAATATCGTGTAGCAACGCACTCTTGACTCGGCTAGTCACCCGAGAGCAGTTTATACATTCTCAATGCCGAGAAAGACTTCGTTCTTAGATTCTGGTTAGTCTACATCTGCTCCTGGGTATGATGTACAGTATAGAACTTGATTCCTGAGTCTCTTTGACCATGATATAATGTGATATCTACCTGTATCGCCTGGGCATTTCCACATATAGATCTATTATGCAAGGTTCTTAAATCATTTGTTTTCAATGACAAGTTTATATTTTTTACAAAATTCTAGCAACCTGCTCCCTCACTTTTATCTTTCGCCCAGACCTAAATTTCCTACAGTTAATCCTCTTTTTCCCTCTCCAAGTACCACGTTCCTTTAACCAATGATTATTACATTTTCCTCCCGTTTCATTTTTGAATTAATTCTTTAATTTAAGTGTATATTTTCCCTGTTTCTTCATCATCTTCCTGTGACATTGGCATATACACGTGTACTAATTTGATTGTACCAGGCCTAGTTTCTACCCTAATCAAAATAATTCTTTCACTAGTCTCACCCATTTTCCTGTTCTCTTATTCATTAAAAATTCGACACCAATAACTCCACCTACAGCTTTTGCATTGATTATTCTGTGTTGCCAGACCAGAAATCCTGACCATCCTTCCACTTATTCTCACTAGTACAAATGATATCTAACTTAAGTCGTTCCACTTCCCTTTTTAAGTTTTCTAATCTACCTGCCCTATTCAGACATCTAACATTGCTCACTCCAAATCGTGGAATGTGTCTATCCATTCTAATGACTACTCCCTGAGCAGTCTGCACCACGATATCAGACTGGGGGGCTATTTTACCTCTGGAACATTTACCCAGGAAGAAGCTATCATTCTTTCAGTAATTTAAGTGGATTACATGTCTTTCGGATACCCTTAGGTTAGTGGCTTCCTGTTACCTTCTGCATCTAAATTCCATTGAATATTTGTAATTCATCTGCCTTGATGGGTTGTTCCAAACTCCAAGGGCAAGAGGGTGACGTGAACCACTCCCCACTATGTTGACATTTGGTAGGAAGATTCTGATTACCCTTACATCCCCATTACAATTTATAATTAGAAAATTACTGATTCAGGTGACATTTAGTTTTCATTTTCTTTGTTTATAATTCAGTCAGATATTACTGTGTACATCAATTTCTACACATAGTGGATATTTATGTAGTTGAATTTACACAAGTCTTTTATTAATACCCGGTATGATAGAAACTTCTTACAGATACTTATGAAATTTCATTTCAGGCTATTGTTTTACAGGATTAGAATAAATAGAACTGCTTTGACTAGGGAGCATTTGAAATGATGTTCTCAATTGCTGTAAAATTTTATTTTAGCAGAGTACTAAACTGATTTTATTTAACTCCTTTAGTATGACAACAACTGAAAGTAATATAGATTAAAGCACAAAGTTTTATTACAATATATGTGGATCCTTAAATCGAAATAATGTCTGCTATACTTCACATAAATTAATAGAACTTATCAGGCTTCGTGCTACCTATAAACAAAAAAGCTTGTGAAATTCCCCTTGATAACAACTGATCTTTAATATTAACGTGGCTTAGTTTAACAGCATGATATGTTTGTATAAACTGTAATTAGCGCATTTGATGGTTAATAACCTGAAGTGTCAGTTATATCAGGTGTCTATAGTGAAGCAGTATCTAGCCAGTGACTGACATCATTTTTTCTCATAATATTGATGGTTGAATTCTCAGATGTTATGTAGTGGTTTTATAGTGGGTAGAAAAAGATTGATTCTAAAGGTCTGAAAACTGTTAAAACCAGAAATTTTAATAGATCAATATTCATAATTGGTAATAATAGATATTATACACCACTGACATCAAGGCAGCATAAATGAAATGAAACTAACTGTTAGTGTCCATGTTGAGAAAACACAATAGAAATTAATTTGTGGGGAAAAATTCCAGTCTCCAATACAAAGTATTGCTGGTTGGGTAGGTTGTTCAGATATTCTAGGCAGTGAACTTGGCCACCTGGCAGGCTATAAAGGTACAAGCAGTTGGGATATCTGGCACTTATGTAGAAGATGGCGTTGGAAAACTGATTCCCGAAATATCATGCAGAAACAGAAGGTTCACTGAGCATCTTACCCTAGAGCATTATATTAATACTATAGTGCTCTATGCTATAAAAGACTTTAATTAAAAGAGTTATATTACAATACAACACTGACAGTAAACTTATTAATTAAAATTCTTTAATTACAGCACAACATACTTAAAATATAATCCCATTTACTAAAATCATTTCAGTGAGTCTAATATTTATTTGTATTACAGGCTATTTACAATGTAAGAGTTGTAACAACACAATTTATAGTGTCATTTGAATAAATTATATTCTATAAAAAATTCTCTATACCTTATGTTTTTGTTCATTAAGTAACCTATAATATATATTTATAAGTATTTTCAAATATAGCTATCATAGCTGTTATAACTCAATAATTACTCAGGCTATTTCTGCTTTTGCTGCCTAATCATTTACAGATATATTAAGACAATTTATGCAATTATAATTCATTATGAAAAAAAAACCTTGCCAACTTAGATGCTGCTAAACTATACGAATTTGATCTCTGTATGCTTGATCAACATATTCAGTAAAGGGAATGAATTTTTTCTGCACAGAGGAGTAAATTGAAAATTATTAAATAATTAAACCAATGTGCTGCACAATGGAAGTAATATAAACTACAAATAATGATATTAAAACTAACAAAGAGATCATGCCATTTGAACATCCAATCTTATATATACAAGAGGATATTAATATATCAGAGATTAATAGCCAGATGTTGACACCCTTTGACCAATCATGATGAAAGTTGACACGTATTTATTTTTTAAAGAGAAGGTTTATGACCAAAAAATTTCAAAACCTACTCCACCCCCCTTTTTATTACCCTTAATTTTTATACAAAACCACTTTTTTATCTGATTTCGTTGGAACCTTGTACATGTATACTTCAAAATAAAGAGAAAAACTCAACCCCTTGTCATATTACTATTAAAGGACCACCTATTTTTTTATTATTGTTGTTATTCTGTGGGTTAGTTATTATATCTTTGAATGTATCGCTGGATTGATTGTAAAGAAGAGAATCTTTGTTATTGTGTTCTGGTAATGCTCTGTGATATTTTTATTTCACTGTGAAGTTGAAATAAACTTATCTCAATTTTGGCCTAACGAACCACCAATCTTCGAATAATAGTAATTGCTGATGTTATAAGTGGACTTAGTGATAAATGTAGATATGTAGAAATAGAAAATATTACGGAATTGTTTATACCGCAATTAGTACTGATTCATTTAGAAACAATTAAAGTATTTCTACATGGCTGACCGTATATCAGGACTTATGAAAGTGATTAGCGGTTGAAATAAGAAACAAAACCGTTAAAAGTCATAAAATAAGACAATTATGAAACTGTGAGAAATTATAGTTATACCAGTTGCGAATATAACGAACCAAAGACAGTGTGTGTTGAAAATATATGTTCAGCATTGAATGCAAAGACATTACAACAGTAGTTTCTGCAACTACTTTTATCCGTGCAGCTGAAGGAGCTACTATTGGTCGGCGTAGTACGACGGGACTACATTTAACAGCACAATACAACGTAACTACTTGGACGGCGAGCTCGGAAGGGATACACAGCAGCTGACGACGCGAGTGGTGCAAACAAATAAGTAGACATCTCACAGGCAAAAAATTAGTAAAGCAGTACTGCGAAACAAAAATTCCGACTAGAACAAATCGGAAAAAAAATAGAGAAAAGTGAATTCAGTGTAATCATATGTCACGCTAGTAGTAATCTAACCGAGCTTCTATTACGAAAGTAAAACATAAAGTAAATATATTCTTGTCGGGAACTTTCTGCAATTACAAATTAATAGAGGGTCCATTTTGAATGTTTTTCCTTCACCCAAGATACATAGTTTAAATTTGGATATTTTTTTATTTTTTTTTGAGATAATAGAGCAAGCAGATTTTTTTTTTTTTGCATTTTTGAATGTGTGTTTATGTTAATTATAGTTTACAGGATAACCTTAGGAAGAAGTGACCTGGAGGACGACGTCAATAACAGACAGTAGTTTTGAACACTATACTGTCAACATTTTTCTTTCCAGTCATTTGTGTAGAGGAGCTTCCAACTGCTACAAATATCTTTTAAATGGTGATATTTTGCGTCTTATATATTTGTTTCATTGTGGAACTTTTTTCGCTTTGTTGAATGTTATAGGCGTTGCACCTTTACAATTGGTAAAAAAGTCGGTTTGTCGGTGGTGTTGTTCCTTTTCTGTTCATTTCTTATCTTGATAGTAAGGGGTCAATACACTATGGGCAGACAAATAAAAGTGTAGATTAGCGTATAACTCTACTATTGGGCTGTCTCCTGACCTTGTGTGTAATTTTGTTACTTAATTGACCATGAGTGACGAAGAAACTATCGTGAAAGAGGTGACCGAGCAGAATAAAGCTATGGAAGAAATGTTAGCGAGGCTCGTGAATAAGGTGGAGAAAAATCTTCAGTCATTGGAAGTTTGAAGAAATATTTATTCATTTAAAGCAGATATGTCAGACAATAACAGCATGTTTGAAGAAAATTTTCATTCACTTAAGGCGGACAGCAAGTCTCTTAAAGCAGAAATCAACAGCAACCTGGAAGAGAGATTATGCATCTTTCAGAACAATATTAAAACTAAGGTTCATGAAAGTGGAGATGCCCTACAGGTTGGCATCACGGCTAAATTAGATGAAAGATTACCAAGCCTGGAGAATAAAGTTAAATGAGTAATAGAAGAGACAGAAAAGCAAGAGAAACCGATCAAACATAGAATGAATGAAGATCAAGGAAAAAACTCAGTGGGTATCGAAATTGGACTACCTCAAGTGAACATTTTGCGGTGCACCGAAGCAATTGGTACGAAGGGGATGGCAGAAACAGAAGAAGTTGAAATTATGATAGCAAGGTGGAAGAAGAAAAGGATACCTTGGGAGAGTATGAGCAAATCTACGAATTTGTGAATGAACCAGACGATCAGATCAGAATGTTCAGTCGTGAATCACCAACATATCATGGAGATTGAAGTGGAATGGGTGATTTCCACGAAACTTGGACGATTGGTCATGGAGAAAACCATCGTTAGGAGAGACGAAGAGAAGACCAAGAATCAGTTGAAAGGAGAAAAGAAATTGAAGTATGAGTCGAAGAACGAGAAAGTATATCTAGTAAGGAGAATATCCGGTCTGGAAGGGGTGTAAGAAGAATTGGTTTGATCGTTTGGATAGATGGAACAAAAATCGGCGAACGAAAAAGGGGTTGGCTAAAAAAAAACCAAGGTCTATATTACGGAAGCGGATGGACGCTGGAGTGCTTAGGGTCAGAATTTGTCCTGAACGCCCAGTGGCCTTTTGCTAGGTATTTTGCTAAAAATACCATGTAAATACGTTTCTATTTTGTTGGTGGATATAACCTTTTTTTATCGAGTTGAATAATATGTCAATGTCATAATTTTATCTGCCATTTACCTGTATCCAGTCGGGCTTTGTATATTAAATGGAAGCTCTGGTACGATACTAACTGAGTAAGCTTATGGATTTTTTTTGTTGGTGTTTGGTTGTTTATCACACACATCAGTATGTATTATCAAATAGCTGTTAGTATTAATTCCAACCACCACTGATTACCTTGTACACCTAGCTTATGGAAGACTGTATACAAGTATGTTTTGAATTACCCAAGACAAAGACCTAGGACGCCATAACCTTTTGAAGGTATCGAGATCAAATGGTCCACGTTTGATCCTATACCTGGAAGGGGTTGTCTTAATAATTAAAGGGCCCACTTAGTTTTATTATTATTGTTATTCTTTGGGTTAGTTATTATGTCTTTGAATGTATCGCTGGATTGAATGTAAAGAAAAAAAATCTTTGTTACTGTGTTATCGTAATGTTCTGTGATATTTTTCTTTCGCTGTATAGTAGAAATAAACTTATCTCAATTTTGGCCTAACGAACCTGCAATCTTCGAATAATAGTACTTGCTGATGTAAGTGGACTTAGTGATTAATGTAAATATGTAGAACTAAAAAATATTTTGGCAAGGTTTATACTGATCCATTTAGAAATACTTAAAGTATTTCTACACCCTCTCCCTCTTTACATTCCCTCAGTTTTTATCAATGTTCTTTACACAAAGCTACAGTCGACATCATTTGAGAGATCACCACGAAAGTTGGCACATATATGTATTAATTTGTGGACAAGTTTTCTGACTAACAAAAATTACCCCATTTCCCTTTTTCACCCCTTAATTCTTATGTAAACCCACATTTTTTATGTGATTTCGTTGAAACTTTGTGTATATACTTTAAAGCAAAGAGAAAAATACCTGACCTCATTAGTTTTTACAAAAACCAAATCTCTCTCCCCATTTCCCTCCCCTAATTATTGTCAATATTATTTATACAAAGCTACAGTTTCTATCCAATTTTGAAGGAATTTTGCACACATGTACATTAAATCAAGCCTGAAAAATACTATCTATATTAGGTTTACAAAAACCAAACCACTTTCCCCAATTACCCCCACCCCTTTTTATTTCCAGTGTTAATACAGAAACCCATAGTTTTAAATCCCGCCAAATAAATCAGCTCTTCTAAGTTGCCAGAATGTTCATAAAATAAATCTGTCATATGTACATCATATTTCAGCTAGTACCCTAAGCTTAAACGTTGTGAAAACCCATGAAAAATCCGTATTTTCTACATGATGCTGGAACAAACAGATATATTCCAGATACAGATTCATGTTGTGATATCTATAAAGACACAGCTAGTAGATGTTTTGACTATCGAGGGGCAGCTTTAACAGATAATATGGTTGGATTGAAATGCAGCCTGGAACAAATTGTAAACTGACATTCTGTATCGCAGCATCCAATTCACTCCGTCCTGAGAATCGTTTAGGTATATCAATGTTTAGTTTACTTCTGAAAATGGCTGGTGTCAAATTAATAAAACTTGGTACGCATGATTCACATTGGAGATATAAAAATAGTGTGTGGGTAAATCAGTCTTGATTAGACCAGGCAATGTCAGGTCCCCTGCTAGTTGTAGGTATAAAAATGTTGCTGGTAATATATATTACTTAAATACATAGTTTTTTTTATAAGCTAATGGGCACTTGTGTATAGGAAAGTGTTGAAGAGTGTGATAAGAGATATAAATATTTTGATATAGCATAATTAGTACTTAATGTTCAGCAAATTTATTGAGTGAGCTGTGAGTAAGAATTTAAATATATATTTTTTCTACAGTATACTCAAGCTTGCTAATCAACTAATATATGATAATTACATACATGATCTATAGATAATGGAATAGAAAAGTAATGCCAAATACATGAAAACTATAATATAGTGATATACTTCATATCTTGAGCTGTGGGGCTGTAACTGTATAAATGCAAGTTCTTATAATATTATATATACCTTATTAGAAACCTGGTCTGCTATTTTCAAATTAACTATAGGAATGGTATTTTGCTAAATTTACCAGTGTTACTTTGTTTCTAGGTATCATCAAGTCATTCCTACTCATGATCTGAGGCAGCCTTACGCTTCAAGAATGTGTGGAGAGCCTTTTATGAATTCTGACGTCCTAATAACTCGTAAAAGAATCCATAAGATAGACCTGCCATATGCTTGTGAAGTTTGTGGTAAAAGTTTTAAAGAGTTTGATAAATTTATAAAACATAAAAGAATTCATACATTTGAGCGCCCTTATACTTGTAAAGTTTGTGGAAAATCGTTTAAACAGCATAGTCACATTGTAGACATAGAAAGCATACATACTGGTGAGCGACCTTATGTTTGTGACGTTTGTGGAAAAACATACATCCAGTCTGGTTACCTTACAATACATAAAAGAATTCATACAGGCTGAGCGGCCTTATTCTTGTGAAATTTGTGGAAAAGGTTTTTTTCGCAATAGTCCCCTTATAATACATAAAAGAATTCATACAGGATGAGCGGCCGTTTGCTTGTGAAGTTTGTGCTAAATGTTTTACTTCTAATTCTAGCCTTGCAAAACATAAAAGAATTCATACAGGTGAGCAGCCTTATGCTTGTGAAGTTTGTGGAAAAGTTTTTTCTTACAATTGTCACCTTATACTACATAGAAGAATTCATACAGGTGAGCGGCCTCATGCTTGTGAAGTTTGTAAAAAGGTTTTTCTGAATATAGACACCTTGTAAGACACAAAAGAATTCATACAGGTGAGCGACCATTATGTTTGTGATGTTTGTGGAAAAACATATACTCAGTCTAGTTCCCTTAAATTACATAAAAGAACTCATACAGGTGAGCGACCTTATGCTTGTGAAGTTTGTGGAAAACGTTTTTCTGACAATAGTTATCTTATAGGACATAAAAGAATTCATACAGGTGAGTGGCCTTATGGTTGTGAAGTTTGTGGAAAAGGTTTTTCTGACAATAGTCACCTTATATTACATAGAAGAATTCATACAGGTGAGCGGCCTCATGCTTGTGAGTTTGTAAAAAAGGTTTTTCTGAATATAGACACCTTGTAAGACACAAAAGAATTCATACAGGTGAGCGACCTTATGTTTGTGAAGTTTGTGGAAAAACATATACTCAGTCTGGTTCCCTTAAATTACATAAAAGAACTCATACAGGTGGCGACCTTATGCTTGTGAAGTTTGTGGAAATCGTTTTTCTGACAATAGTTATCTTATAGAACATAAAAGAATTCATACAGGTGAGCGGCCTTATGCTTGTGAAGTTTGTGGAAAATCATTTAATCGGCCTGGTCGCCTTAAAGCACATAAATTGGTTCATACCAACGTCCCTGTTCTTGAGAACTTTGTGAAATCGTTTAAGGATTCTTCAAAATTCATAAAAGAGCTTCATACAGGTGAGATATCCCTGGGTTTGGTGAAAATAGTTTACACCATTATGTAGCTTCATAACATTAAAATAATCCATATCAACTAGCAATCCTTATGCTTGTAAACATTGTAAAGAATTGTCTATGAGCTGTAGTTACCTAACAATACATAAAGGTATTCATAGCAGCGAGAATCCTTATTTTTTGCAGCTTTTGATATGTGACACACAAAAGATTGTATGTAGATAAGGTTCTTCACGTTTGTAAAGGTTGAGGAAAGGTTTGTAAGTGGCCAACTAATCTGTAAAATTCATATAGAGTATATACTGATAATGAGATTTTTGCTTATAAAATTGTGGAAATTTGTTCAAGGAGTCAGTTAAACTTATAGTTTGTAACCCAGCTACACTATAAGGCTAAATATTTATACAGCTAAATAATTGTATAGTTGTAGACATTGCAGAAAATCCTATTAGTCTTATAAAAAATCCATGAGATACAGTGCTTTTCCCAAGATGTCTTTCCAGTAAAAGATGAGTGGCACGAATAGCATCAGTAATCCTTGTGCCTTTCATGAAACCACACTAATTTGGGGCAATCTTAACTATGCTTGGAAGGCTTGCATCCACAATACACTAAAAGATCTTCATTGTGTGGGAAAGTAGGTGAATCGGTCAATAGTTGGAGCAGTCTAGCACATCATCCTTTCCTTTCAAAGGAGGTATTGTAACATTAAGTCAACTAACAATATGGTAAAATCCATCTATAAGAGCAGAAATTCCAGTTTTAAATTTGTTTAAGATTTTGCACCCTATTCTGTAAGTGTTTGGTGCCAAGGTGATGGAAAATAAGGTTGAAATATCTTTTGAAAACTATTTACTTAGTAAAATAGAACTGTATTAATTTTATGTCAAATGATGTAAAAATAATTATATTCTGCAAAATATAATCGATTATTTATGCTATCAATAATCTGCTTCATTTCATGTTATAGAAATTTAAATCGCTAAAATTATTTAATTTGCAATTTAAGTCAGTTTAGTGAGATGCCTTAATACAGGTGATTTTATTTCTTTTATTTTTGCTAAATTTGAAGTAAATATCTATAAAAATTTATTTTACCATTTGATAGATTTAACTGATACTTATGTACACAATAATTCAGTGCTTTTATAAAATATGTATTATATTCTCTTTCATTATTTGTTATACTGTGTGCTATAATTAAATGACATTTGTTCTTATACTTCTGCAATAATAAGAATTTTGGAATATTAGTTGTTGATTTGATATAAAACTCCTGACCACATTGTGAAGTAATTATAACTGAAATAATAGTTGATTGTAAACAAAGGTTACTAGAATTTTTCTCCAAATCCGGTGATGCTTCGAAATCTCACGAAACCTCACCAGAGTAACAACAAGTGGTATCTGACATAATTTCACCAAGAATTGCGGTATTTAGAAGAACATCTCTGGTCCATTATTTGCTAATTTTCCATTTTTTATGCGATGCATCAGATGACAAATAGCTATGAAACAAAAAATTTCATCATATTCAGTATCTTACCACTTTGATATTCGAGAATGCACTGATTCTGGAATATTATCCATAGTGGTTATAGAAAACCGATATAACATGAAAACTGACAGAATTTTTGGCACATTCCCTATTTGACACACATGACCCGATGGCCTATCATCAAATGCGTGACTGTCAAAAATCATTTTCTTTCCAGTCAGATTTATCACTAAGACGTTATTTCTTTGTAAGCATTTCACTATTACTTTCTGATTCACCAGATTCAGAACAACTAACATATCTTGTTGAAACATGAGACTGCATTGTCACCCCTGCTGACGTGTATGGTTTATGACTACAGCCTTCTGATTTTGTGGAAAAGCTATCACTTCCATCAAAATAAAGTAGTTCATCCCCGGTGTCGCTCCTCGTAAGAATCACCACGATTTCTACCTCAATGCACCCACGAAGTTTTGCTATTTTATTTATAAAATACAGAACATAAAAAAGACTGATCTAATTTCCGTTGAATAGTGAACTGTAGAGCGAAGGCTAGGCTACCAACAGACAAACATTCGGACGATAAGCTAGCGACCAGAACTGCGAAAGGCTATTGAGAAATGGGTCGTGAAGTCCGCTGTATGACTCTGGTAGCGGCAGGCGGGTGCGACTTAACTTGTCAACAGCGCTCAGGGGAAAAACGGCAGCTGCGTCTAAACTCGTCAACAGCACTAGGGGGCAGCAGGCAGCATGACGAGTAAACTCGTCAACAGCAGTCAAAGCGTTAATAAAGCTTGCTGTCTTATAATAATAACATTAATTTATAACCATATAGTTTTAAGTACATAAAATTTCTTCTTCTAAGAATGATAATTTAAATTTTTTAAATTAATGCAGTATGCAAAACTAGAGATGCAAAAACGCGATTTCATGAGCAGCTCCTCACACAAACAACCAACCAGGTTTTATGTGTTGTTTCCGCAGGCACGACATAGCTCCGTAATGCAGGTGAAAGTTTTTTATTGTTTCCAAAAATAGGTAAGTTTGTTATATGTTTGGCTTGAATTGTATTTTCTCCTAGTATTGTTTTATTTCAGACAGATTTCTCGTAAAGTATCGCAACTTACCATCGACTATGTTGGACACAAAGCATTTCTGATAAAATTCTTGAATCTATATTACCTCTTTCAATTGCATTGGTTTTATAATTATTCATAAAATAGAGTAATACTGGTTTACTCCAGCGTGTTAACTAACGTTTTTGGCCAGCAGAGGTGGAAAAGGACCTGGAGCAAGGAACGGGTAGGAATTCGGCCACTGCCTTTTAAAGGATCCATCCCGGCATTCGTCTGGAGTGATCTGGGAAACCATAGAAAACCGATATCGGATGGCTTGACGGTGATTCGAACCCGCGTCCTCCCGAATGCAAAGACAGAGTTACCCGCCCACCCACCACACACCGACAAATAGTTTCCATCCGTTAAGAACAGTTTGCAACACTGCACCTTCTACGAAATTTGCAGTCACTTAATGTCAAAAGAATTAGTTTTATTTCCTGCAATGTGGTATATTAATTTGAATCTTAAACAATGAACTCCAAACAATGAACTGGGCATGGGATGGATAACAAAGGGTATTAGAATCTCTAGTAAAACAAAGAGGGACCTTTATTTAAAAATGAGAGAATCGGATAGCTATGCGCTGAAAGTTCACTATAAACTTTATTCTAAAATACTAAGAAATGTAATAAGGAAGGCCAAGAACAGGTACATATCGGCGAAAATAGAAAATTCAGACAATAAAATGAGAACAATATGGAATATAATAAAGACTGAAACAGGAAAAACTGTAAATAACTCTAAAGACATAAAAATAGAACAAAATGGATATGTGTATAGCGAAGTAGGGGAAGTTTGTGAAATATTTAACAAACATTTTACGTCAGTAGTAGATAAATTAGGCATAGAAAAGCAATCCCCACATAGTGCTCTAAGGCTTCTTGAGACTGCTTTCCCAAATAGCTTTGTGGAGATGAAATTGCCACCAGTAACAGTCTCAGAAATAAATAAACTCATTAAACAATTAAAACCTAAAAATTCTTCCAGCTATGACAATATTTCAAGTAAATTACTGAAAAGATGTTCAGACTGTATCAGTCATGTACTTGCTCACATTTGTAATGAATCCTTAATACAAGGTGTTTTTCCCGATAGACTAAAATATGCTGTTGTAAAACCATTATTTAAAAAAGGAGAAGTAACATGTGTAGACAACTATCGTCCCATTTCATTACTTTCAACATTCTCAAAGGTTTTTGAAAAAGTCATGTATAGAAGAGTAATAAAACATGTTACACACTATAATATCCTAACTAATTCACAATTTGGGTTCAAAAAAGGATCATCCATAGAAATGGCTATATATTCATTTTTAAATAACACATTTGAGGAACTGAATAATAAAATGAATCCTGTAGGAATATTTTGTGATCTTGCAAAAGCATTTGACTGTGTAAATCATGAATTACTTTTGAAAAAAATGGAATACTATGGTATTTTTGGGACCGCAGGTAGTTGGTTTAAATCATACATTGAAAGCCGAATGCAAAAAGTTTCAATTTTTGATTCTAAAATAAGTAAAGATGCTTCATCAGACTGGGAGAAAATAAAACATGAAATTCCACAAGGCTCTGTCTTAGGTCCCCTCCTCTTTCTGTTATACATCAATGACCTTCCTGGAAATTTATCCGACAAAGTTAAGAGTGTTTTATTTGCAGATGACACTAACCTGACTGTGCGTAAAACACCAAACAGTACTATAGAATTTAATGTAAATGAAGTACTTAGAGTAGTAGCAAATTGGTTTAAGGCAAATTCATTAAAATTAAATTTTGAAAAAACACATTATATTAGGTTTAAAACAAAAAACTATGCACAGCCAGATATATGTATAAACTATAAAAACAACACAATCTTAGAAACAGAGAGTATAAAATTTCTTGGTATTAAAATAGATCAGAAACTCTGTTGGCATGATCATATCACTACACTACTGGCAAAGTTAAGTAGTGCCACCTTTGCAATACGAACACTTTCTCTAACAGCAGATCTAGAATTAATGAAACAGGTGTACTACTCATATTTTCATTCAGTAATGTCATATGGCATAATTTTTTGGGGAAACTCTTCACAAAGTAAAAAAGTTTTCATAGCACAGAAAAGAGCTATTAGGTTTCTGTGTAGGGTAAAACCAAGAACTTCTTGCAGACAACTCTTTAAGAAACTCAATATTCTTACAATGTATTCTCAGTATATATATTCTCTCATGAGCTTTGTCATAGAAAATTTTAACCTGTTTACACCTAATTCACAGGTACACAGTTTCAATACAAGAAACAGAAATAACTTGCATAAAACACAAACATCTCTGTCATTAGTACAAAGAGGAATTAATTAATCTGGGATACATCTGTTTAATAAACTACCTAATCGTATAAAACAGCTTTCAGATAATAAAGATGTTTTCAAACAAAAACTTAGAGATTATCTTATTGGCAACTCCTTCTACTCCATTCAAGAACTTGAAGAAAATAATTAATTGTACTCATTATGACATTTGCAAAACTCAGTTGCAAAAATGTATGTTTATTATTTCTTGTATTTGTAAAATATGTATATATATATATTTACTATGATATGACTCATATTATGTGTATATGTATCAACAATGACATGTTTCACATCCCAGAGGTATTTCCTCAGCAGGGATCCATGGAACAAGATTGATAAATAAATAAATAAAATAAAATCATAGCGCTAATATGGTAGGGAATCCAAAATTCCTTACGTGTTACTTTCTGATTCTTTTGTGATTGCAGACCTCAGAGAACAATTAAAAGTAGAAACAGATGAGTAGTGTTTGCCATTTGTGCTTATGCAGCAGCGCGTGATTGTGTTAGGAAAAGTTGGTAGCCCTGCGGCTGTTCCGCTCCCTCTCCTCTCTCTCCCCTCTCTGCAGCAGTCATCTGTTATCGTATATTATGTCAATTAATTTGAAAGTTAGAGTGGAAATATCTTCACCTGTAATACTGAAATATCAATTCTTCTGACTACTCTAAATATTTCGCAAACCATCACGTAATTTCACAAAGATTTGGATGCTGTTTCCGAATGGTGCCGTAAATGGCAGCTTACACTTAATTATAAAAGTGCAAGGCCATGCGAATAAGTAACGAAAAGAATTGGTTTGTTCACGAGTACAAAATAAACAATTCAGCTGTTGACACGGTTGATTGCCTGAAGTATCTGGAGGTAGTAGTACAAAGCAACATTAAATGGGACTTGCGCATAACTTCCGACGTAGGCAAAGCTATTTCTAAATTGCTATTCATAGGTCGTATTTTGAGGAAACGTAATGCTCAGACAAAGGAAATAGCGTATAGAACACTAGTGCGTCCGCATCTGGATTACTGTTGTGCAGTTTGGGATCGGAGTCGCAAGGAGTTGATTAACTCACCCACCACGCTCAGTCACAACGATTAAAAATCCTATAAACAGAAAACGACTAAAAACTTTGACTTAGGAACTGACTTATAAAAGAAATTATAATATTCTATATTGCAATTAGTGATGAATTCAAGTTAATTTTAAATGTGTTACGCAACTTTATTGCCTCCATATTTGTACCGAGAGTGGTGGGTGAGCGGTTAACGCTCTGGCCTCGCATCCAGATTTGGGTTTTCCATGGTTTCCCCAAGTCACTCCAGGCGAATGCCGGGAAGCTTTCCTCAAAAGGTCATGGCCGAATTCCTTCCCATACCTTATCCTCCATCCCATCCCACTTCTAATTACCATCCCGTCGACGAGGCGTAAAGCCCAAGCAAAAAAATCCATTTTGGCGCTTTTTCGTCTTATAAAATTCCTAAATTTTATTAATCGCGATCTTGCTGACATTTTTAAATTATAAATTTTCAGTTATTCTGTATGAAAGCTGTTTTATCTCTCAACAAGGATTGCACCATCACTGCTTCATAAGTAAAATAGGCTATTTGACAATATTAAAAAGTATTATAAATGGAAATCATTCTCATAGATTAATTCCGCAGGAAGCTAATTTTATCAATTTTGAAAAGGAAAGTGATTATTTTTAATAAAAAAGCGAAATAAAAATTATACTTTTCTTACCTCTGGTCACGTGACAGAAAACGCTCTAGGTTTGGTAGTCGCTTGAATGACGTCACACGTCTGTAAATGCTGCGGCTAGGAATGGAGCGTTTCCTATTATCCAAGTTTTCAACTATTTTTATTGTTTGTTGCTGGTCATTTCTAGTTATTAATGAAATTTCATTTTGAATACAAAATCGAGAACATTATGTAAAAGCCTACAGCGGAAAAAATAACGAAAATAGACGCCTTATTTGTGAAAAAACGTGACTTTTATTCTACTGAGCTTAAAAATGTAACAGCTTCTATTTGAGACTCATTTATATTTAAATTGAAAGTTAGAGATTGATTGTTTTGCGTTAACAAACCATACGTCGAGAAATTCTGTACGCGAAATTTGTGCAGTCATGCTGAAAATAAAGAAAAGTTGTATGGGTGTCGCAAATATGTGCAAACAAATTAAGGTATTTCTTGTAGCTAATAAGCAGATCTTTCAAATAAATATAGTAAGAGATCGGTATAATGTGGTATTATGAACTAAAACTCAACATGAAATTGGCTCAGTAGTTTTTTTTTTTTATTAAAAATAATCTCGTTCTGTTTTAATGTTGCTATTGTATCACGGAAAAATCATGCGTAAACTTACCTTGAAGCTCGCCAAAAGCAATAGCAACACACAAATCACTATTAACACGCAGAAATACAGCGTAATCATCGACCAAACTCAATGGATTAGCGCGGCCGACTGAAGTGCTTGTTCTGTGGATCACAGGAAGCCCATTGTTCAAACTATTTTTTCTATTGTTAGGCGTGAATTCGTTGAAAATAACCCTTTGTTCCGAGTAGTATGGTTCATCTACTTTGAATATAAATAACCATTTTGCCTGCGTAGACAGTTATCAAAATTGACTTTTGTCCCTCTAGATTTAGAAAATATCACACTGTGCGGCGTCCTCCCGGATGCGAGGCCAGAGTGTTAACAGCTCACTCACCACGCTCGGAACAAATGGATGCTGTGGGCCATTTTTCTTAATTACAGATTAAAGATTATGGATAAATAATATTTTTTGTCAATAAAACTGAATTTGTTTGTTTATTCATTTACGTACCTCGTTTCACTTCATCTCACATAAAGAACCTGTGAAGTGTTCACTATTAACATAAAGAGAAGCAATTAAGTAGTGTCAGGATAGCTGCGTGATTGAAAAGTGGTAATGGAATTCAGAACGTCCTACGTTCGAAGAACCTTGGTTGGGATAATATTTTTTGTGTGAATTTTTTTCGGTATTTTTTTGCTGTTTTTTGTACTACCATGTTTTTATTCGAAGAATTCATAATAGTTGCTAAGCGTCATGCAAGTGTTTGAAACAAATTGCTACCATTCATGAAAAGTTTTTATTATTAAACTTACCAGAGAGAGAATACGATGCAAAAAATACAGGTGCACGGCCGTGAACAATGAAATTTATTTTAGAAGTGACATCACATGTAGAAATTTCATCTTGCAACAGTTCCGGAAGGTTGGAATTTTTACGTGACGATACAATTGCGGTTACCTTCCTGACATAACTGAGTCTATTAGGCAATATTTACTTTTAATATGCAAGTGATTTTCATTAAAAAAAAAAATGTTTTTCGGTGTGCAAGTAACGTCCAATTTCCTTTTTGAAATCTTCTTTGGTTTCTTCAAATGGTTGTAATTCACTTGTTATCAAAAAATTTGTGAAGCCTTCAGAAAAAAGAAAAGAAAAATTAAAATGATTTTCTGGTGGATTTTCGGGAAGAAATTATTATGCAATGCAACCAACAGCAACTAGTATCCAAAGAAAATGACAAAAGAAAACCAGCTGAAAATATTCCGAAGCGAGGATCGAACCCTAATAATTCTCGCCTTAAACAACCTATTACATTTACTCTACTAAATTGCGGTGTAGGACTAAATGAGATTCACAGAAAATCGTAAGTGACTTTGTCGCAATATCAAATTGTAGTTGTTACATGTTTAAGCTCCACAGAATAAAACTCAGTGGTTGTTTCTATAGCTAGGCCCACAAATAAGGCGTCTACTTTCAATATTTTTCCGCTGTAGGTTTTTCCAAAATGTTTTCGATTTTATATTCAAAACGAACCTTCATTAATAACAAGAAATAACAAGCAACAAACAATAAAAAATAGTTGAAAACTTGGGTAATAGGAAACGCTCAATTCCCGGTGGCAACGTTTACAGACGGGTGACGTCACGGCTACCGTTGCACGCGCCAGGCAGCAAATGAGCGTTTTGGCGGGCTTTTAAATTCTTTAAATTTTAACTTTGAATTTTTCGAAAAATAATGCACTTTTGTCAAGAAATCTCTTCACTCGGTGAATAAGGTGTACCAATAAACAAAAAACCATTTTCAAGAAGTAGTCAAATACCCTATTAGCTAAATAACTGTGAACGTTTTCGCGGCGGCAGCACTGTAGAAAACACTCTCGGGATTCTAGCCGCGTCAAATAAAAGTCGACTGGCGACGTTTCGAGAGCCGGCACTGCTCCCATTGTCAAGCCCTGCTTAACTAACTAAACTAAAACTGCCTAGCGGTAGTCCCTATATAGGGCTACCGGACGGGAGAGGAGGGGAACTCGCGCGGAGGGCGGGTCTGCTTGGTGACATCATGTTCCGGTTGTTGTTATGCACACGGGAGAGGACCATATTTGGGCATAACAACAACTTGGTGCACTCTGGCGGAACTTTTGCAAACTTAGTGTAGTTGTACTAATGTTGACAGTGTAGCCAAAGCCCGAGAAATTAAATTTTCTTTTACATTGTCAAAACATTAATATTTAACGTCGCTTAGTCAAGGATGAAGGCATAAACTGGAGATACAGACACAGGGATTCGAGAGTAGAAGTTCAACCACACTGCAGACTTCCCTACGCTGTAACTAACGTTTCAAGAAAATAATGGTTGGGTTGGTACCGCACCCTTAGGCTACGCTCTGAGAGCCTAAAATGAGACCATAAGAGCAATACTCCATAAAAGCCACGCCCACAATCCTCTGCGACCTACAGTCTTATGAGATTCCGAAGATGGAGCCTCAAAAATACTACCTATTTGAGAAACATGCATTTATATTAACAATCCTAAAAATATTGACTGTCACTGCTTTTAACGTGTGTCTAAAATTCTGGAAATACTTCCTGTTATTTTAAATTCTGTATTACTCTATTTAAAAACATATTTTAATATCTCTCTTGGAGCGGCTCCGCCTCAGAGCCTTTAAGGACGAGCCGCTACTGATATATATATATATATATATATATTGTTGCAAATGATGTAATGTTATGTTATGACACGACAAAAACGGTAAAAAGACTGTGAACAGCTGCAGGGACATATGAACAAGATATCAAGCCGGGTGAGTCAACATGAGATGAATATGAATTCAAAGAAGAGCTAGCATATTAGTTACATAGATAGAAAGTTAAGGTTGATCATGATTGGGAAGTGGGGCAGAAATTGCAAACTGAAGACTCAAAATGTAAATCCCGTTGCATAATTAAGAATTTATTCATATTCAACGCCGCGGAAACCTCTAGCCTTAGAATTTTTTACTGTTTTCCAAACATTCTTTATTTACCGCCACTACTATCTCTATTTTCCAGTCCTATGGGATGCAGCAAGTATCCAGACTCAATTTTAATAATATTTCAAGATAAGGTACAATATCAGATCCAGCAATATTTGAGACATCTCTAGTAATATTATCTACACGACCCTTTATTTCATTTTTTTCAGTTTTATTAGTTCTTTTATGATATTCTCAGGACGAATTTCTAATTTTGTTGTCTGCTGATTTCTAATTGTGTTTCTTAGCTCGTTATCCTATTTAGACCACCGTGTTCTGATTCATTGTAACTAATTCTTTCACTAAGCCAGTTACTTAAAATCTTTACCTTTTAAAAATCCTTAGTAACTTCTTCTTGATCTTTACCTATTAGCGCCTTCTTTTTTCATTTAATTCGAAGTATCTTGCACATATATCACCCATGGAGGAAAGAAGTATGTGGAGACAATGCAAGGGACCTGCACCACGCATTGAAGTGATGCCAGGTGGAGAGGAGTGGGGAGGCATTGTCGACATATTATCTATCCATAGAGACACTCGGAATATGTACAAAATCTAGAGGGGACTCTAGGATAAACTAACGCCGCAATCTGATGATGGATTATTATGTAACGCCATAATAATTTTTTTTGATATCCTGCTTATTTTTCGAGATATTCTGTCTCAAATGTGAGATTTTTTAATTGAAATTCAGAAGAAAAAATTGGTCACAGTCAAATTTGATGATGAATTCTTATTTAAAAAGACGAGGCAAATAAGAAATAAAGAATAAACATTTTCAATATCTTGCTTAGTTTTCGTGATATACTGACTCCAAATTGAGGGAATTGGATTGGGATTTGCCTGGACCAAAAATTAATTTTGACAAAGTCACAATGAATTACATGGTGGACATACAGAAAGGATATTTCAGTTTTATTACTTACACTTGTGGTTAGGTTGAAATGCGGCCTAGACCAGAATAAAAATAATCATCTTGTTACCATACATTGTAATCTTACTTAAGAATAGCTGGAAGTAGTTTACATCCCTATACACGTTCAGTGGCGTAGCTAGGTTAACAAGGGCCCCAGTGCAAAAAAATTATTTTGGGCCCTCAGGCCAGATGGGTGAACCTTTTTTTTTGCTTTGTGTTGCTGGTAAGGGCCCCCTGAGCTGAGGGGTCCTTGAGATGTGCTTAGGTGCCCCCTAAAGAGTGGTTGGGGCCCCCCTGAGCAGTGAGAGGGCCCTCAGTGAGGGGCTTCCTGTGTCTAAGGGGCCCCCTTGGATGACTGTAGAGCTAAAATAAAAAAAGGTCGCCAGTTTGCCGTGAAGGCTCGTGGGCCTCTGAACTGCGCTTGGAGGCCCCCGGAGGTGCGCGTTGGGGTCCCCAGAGGTATACTTGGGGGCCCCCTGAGCTTAGGGGCCCCGGTGCACGGCACCGCCTAGCCCCATACTAGCTGCGCCCCTGTGCACGTTTTGTCACTAACATGGTTCTCATGAAATTACTAACAATAATAGATAAGTTCTTTGTCCCTTATGGAATAATAAAACAATTCTGGTACAGACTGTATTTAGACCTAGATCTCCACTAAATTGCTGCTACAGAATTAAACTATGTAGACACTCCCACACACGCGTATTTGAATCGCAAAATGCATTTGGGGTAACAACATTGTTTGCTTCATCAAGATTCCTAGATTGAATAGCATAATTTAACACATTTAATTTAATCATAAACCGTCAGTATGAACTGCAACATTCGAAAGAAAGGACAATACTAAATTCACTGTATCGCGATGTTCGCGATGTAAAAATCACATCTTTAAATCTCATTTTCAACACTCGTTAAAAAGTAATGGTAGTCTATTATGTGAAAAATAGCAAAGTATGCTGATTTTCTACACCACACCAACAAAAAAATTTGAGAACAAAGTCATCCTATTGTGAACAATGACCAAATATTTATAGACAGGCACCAAACTTGCTAATACCCACTGCACACTACAAGAACAATAATTACAATGCAACTTACTTTGTGCAACCGTATGCAGCACAAGATAGCATTATAAAAATCTTAGACACATTAGATAATGAAATAATCACAGCATCAAACACGGTGCACAATGTGAACATAGCAAATGTACAGAAGCATAATATCCGCATGCGCAGAATCAGCTTAGAGTTTAGAGGTGGCGTCACAGAGTATACGGTATTTCGTCTCCATATATTTCTTTCCCTCATGATCCCACCAACTGAGATTTGTATGAATATCATTGTCTGAAGTCATGCAGCCTACTTGAATAGAGCGTACTTTGCACACAGAAACCTCTGATTTGGTTATTATTATTATTATTATTTAATTTCAATGGAGCACAGGCTCCGGTGGCAATTTCCCTACACACCCTTCTTCCACCTATCCTGCACCCACCTACATTTGCCCTCTACAAATTTTATCTTTAAATTCTTTCAAAGTTTTCGGTAAATTATTCTTCATTTCTCTTGGTAACTCATTCCAATCCCTGACACCCTTCCATGCACTACTTTCAATAGCTATTGCAATATCTTTCCATGCCTCATCGCCAGTATATGCCCTGTACACTCCCATGACCCTCCTCATCCTCCTCATGTCTTGCAATGAATCCCATTTCAGCTCCTTTATCATATCTGTTACTTACCAATCTATCCATTACTTTACTTAAAACTGACGTTAAACTGATTGGATCGTAGTTTTCGACTCTATTTGTTACCCCTCCATTATGGACCGGTACTACTTTCGCACTATTCCAGTAATCAGGTAAGCAGCAAGTATCAGGACTCAATTTAATTAACATTTCAAGATAAGGTACAGTATCACATCCTATTATCTTTAAAACGTCTGTAGTATTATTAATGGATTTTTAGCTTTTTCGGTTCCTTTATTATATCCTTAAGATAAATGTCAAATTTTTCTGATTTCCAATTGTGTGGGTAGGCTCGTTAAAATTCTTTTAGATAGCAATATAAATTTCTGGATGCATCATTAAATGATCCCCTTTAACAATAATAATTTGCATCTTAGGCCCCTTGTTTCCCATTAATATTTCCTTCTATTGTTGGTAAAGATTGTATCGGGTGGACCAGAGAAGCGCAGTAATTGGATTACAAAACTTTGGTCGCACAATTGCTTCAATATGATGGCGTAGTTTGGGACTCACTTTATGAGTATCAAATACAGGAGTTGGATCGCGTGAAAAAGATAACAGATAGCTTTGTTTGCGGACGCAATCAGAAACTGTTATGATAAAAGAGCAGGATTTGGAGTCATAGGAAAACAGGATGATGATTAAGGCATTTGTTTGTGATGGTGATTGGATGGTTAGGTTTGAATAATTACGAGTAGTGCAATTGAAAGGAAAAAATAAAAATATGCACTCGACTGTCGCTCGATGTCATGCGTAATGGGTTGTAGGTACAGTGTCAGGGATTACCAAGGGAAGCGATGACTAGTTCACTAGAAGGCCAAAGGGTTTTAAATTCGTAATTGGCAAAAGTATATGAGTGGTGGATTTAATTCTGAAAATATATCAATTAGTATTAATAATAATAACAATATAATAAAAATAATTGTATGGTGTATTGTAATTACCACTGGAGCAAGCTGTCAATCACAAATAAATTAAATTCATTTCAATTGAACTCAACCAGCAACAAAAAAAAATCTAATCTTATCATCGGGGCCGCATTTAGCTTTGTCGGCCGGGCTCTCCTGTCGGCAATGGCCACTCCGACCGGGGATTAAATTCGAAATTCAACCGAAAAAAAAATATGGGCGAACTTTTTTCTTTTTTTTAGCTCTACTACTGGCCCAGGCGGGGTCTCCTCTTTTTGGTGAGGGCCCCCTTTAGTAGTGCGGGCCACTAGACTACAACCTCGGTAGCCTATGCTTAAATGCGGCCTTTGTTATCTTCATGGAGGAAGGAATAATATGGAGACGACGCAAGAGACCTTTGCCACGCATGGGAGTGAAGCAGGCCGGCGGAGGAGTGGGGGGGCATGGCCGGAGTGGTGGGGGCTTGACCGCTTCCCAACAAACACGGGGAATATGTACAAACACCTCAAGGGGACTCTAGGATAAACGTGACGCCGCAATATGGTGATGGATTATTATGTAACTCGATGAGACAAATAAAAAATGAAGAATAAATTTTTTTGATATCCTGCTTAGTTTTCGAGATATTCTGTCTCAAATGTGAAATGGTTTTGGTTGAAATTCAGAAGAAAAAATTATTCAAAGTCAAATTTTATGATGAATTTTTATTTAAAAAGACGAGACAAATAAAAAATAAAGAGTAAAATTTTTCGATATTTCACCTAGTTCTCGAGATATACTGTCTCAAAAGTGAGGTGTCTTCAGTTGAAATGCAGAAGAAAAATTTCGCAAAAGTCAAATTTAATGATGGATTATTATGTAACACGACGAAAAAACTCGATAATAAGGAATAAATGTTTTCGATATCTTGCTTAGTTTGGGGGATATACAACATCCAAATTGAGGGGTTTAGGTTTGGATGCAGGCTGGACCAAAAATTAATTCTGTCAAAGCCACAATGATTACATGGTTGACATGCAGAATGGATATTTCAGTTTTATTACTACCACTTGTGGTTAGTCTGAAATGTGTCCTAGACCAGAAAAAAAGTAAGAGGACCCACTCTAGGGATGAGCAACCCAGACATTTTGTAGGCTGGTACCAGAAATAAAATGTTTATTCAGTCACCTTAATGAACATTCTCTTGATCAAGATGTGTTGTCTAATTTCACAGCCCTACTTATTAGGACAATTGTAAAAAAATTATCTCTCAGTTAGATTTAGATACGGGGGGGGGGGGGGAGAATGTTGTACAAAAAAAAGAGACTAAATTAGAAACACATTCCCCAAATTGATTTTGTTCAAAGGCCAATAACTTCTTTATTTATGAAGCCCATTTTTATTTCTGCATGAACCTGTTTCGACATAAATAGATGAGAAAGATTTCAAAATCGGTAAAAATAGGTATAGACGTATTTACAAACAGAAACAAGTCTTATATGAAGCTTTAAAAATAACCTAAGTCAATGGCCTGAAATAGCTATTTAAAAAATTAATAAAACTCACAGCTTCTCACATAACAGTTAATTTCATCATCCATTGTCAGTATAATCAGCAACGTGACGAAAGAAATCGTAATAGTAAATTCACTGAATCGCGAAGTAAAACACGCCCCTTTAAATCTCATTTTAAACACTCGTTAAAAAATAATGCTAGTCTATTATGTGCAAAATAGCAAGTTTGCTGATTTTCTACACTACACCAAGAAAAATTTGAGAACAAAGTCATCCCATTGAGAGCTATGACTAAATATTTATAGACGTGCTGCAAAGTTTGCGGTGTCTACCGCTCACTTCAACAACGATAATTACAATTCAACTTACTTATGAAATGATATTCCAGGTTCTTTCCTGTCTGGCCTATTTGTGCAACCGTACGCAACACAAGCTGGCATTTTTAAACACTTATACACAATACTAAATGAAATAATCACTGCATCTACCACAATGTGAACACCTTAATTGTTGGGAAGCGCCATATGGTCGCTGCCGGTGCTGCCACCATGCGGGAGAGTTTAGTGCTTGCTTCACCGATTTAACGTCACTTCTCCTCCATATAATTCCTTCCTCCATGGTTATCTTATATGGAGGAAGGAATTAAATGGAGGAGAAGTGACGTTAAATCGGTGAAGCAAGCAGTAAACTCTCCCGCATGGTGGCAGCACCGGCAGCGACCATATGGCGCTTCCCAACAATTAAGGTGTTCACATTGCGGTAGATGCAGTGATTATTTCATTTAGTATTGTGTATAAGTGTTTAAAAATGCCAGCTTGTGTTGCGTACGGTTGCACAAATAGGCCAGACAGGAAAGAACCTGGAATATCATTTCATAAGTAAGTTGAATTGTAATTATCGTTGTTGAAGTGAGCGGTAGACACCGCAAACTTGGCAGCACGTCTATAAATATTTAGTCATAGCTCTCAATGGGATGACTTTGTTCTCAAATTTTTCTTGGTGTAATGTAGAAAATCAGCAAACTTGCTATTTTGCACATAATAGACTAGCATTATTTTTTAACGAGTGTTTAAAATGAGATTTAAAGGGGCGTGTTTTACTTCGCGATTCAGTGAATTTACTATTACGATTTCTTTCGTCACGTTGCTGATTATACTGACAATGGATGATGAAATTAACTGTTATGTGAGAAGCTGTGAGTTTTATTAATTTTTTAAATAGCTATTTCAGGCCATTGACTTAGGTTATTTTTAAAGCTTCATATAAGACTTGTTTCTGTTTGTAAATACGTCTATACCTATTTTTACCGATTTTAAAATCTTTCTCATCTATTTATGTCGAAACAGGTTCATGCAGAAATAAAAATGGGCTTCATAAATAAAGAAGTTATTGGCCTTTGAACAAAATCAATTTGGGGAATGTGTTTCTAATTTATTCTCTTTTTTTTGTACAACATTCTCCCCCCCCCCGTATCTAAATCTAACTGAGAGATATTTTTTTTACAATTGTCCTAATAAGTAGGGCTGTGAAATTAGACAACACATCTTGATCAAGAGAATGTTCATTAAGGTGACTGAATAAACATTTTATTTCTGGTACCAGCCTACAAAATGTCTGGGTTGCTCATCCCTAGAGTGGGTCCTCTTACTTTTTTTCTGGTCTAGGACACATTTCAGACTAACCACAAGTGGTAGTAATAAAACTGAAATATCCATTCTGCATGTCAATCATGTAATCATTGTGGCTTTGACAGAATTAATTTTTGGTCCAGCCTGCATCCAAACCTAAACCCCTCAGTTTGGATGTTGTATATCCCCCAAACTAAGCAAGATATCGAAAACATTTATTCCTTATTATCGAGTTTTTTCGTCGTGTTACATAAGAATCCATCATTAAATTTGACTTTTGCGAAATTTTTCTTCTGCATTTCAACTCAAGACACCTCACTTTTGAGACAGTATATCTCGAGAACTAGGTGAAATATCGAAAACTTTTACTCTTTATTTTTTATTTGTCTCGTCTTTTTAAATAAAAATTCATCATAAAATTTGACATTGAATAATTTTTTCTTCTGAATTTCAACCAAAACCATTTCACATTTGAGACAGAATATCTCGAAAACTAAGCAGGATATCAAAAAATTTTATTCTTCATTTTTTATTTGTCTCATCTAGTTACATAATAATCCATCACCAGATTGCGGCGTCACGTTTATCCTAGAGTCCCCTTGAAGCGTTTGTACATATTCCCCGTGTTCGTTGGGAAGCGGACAAGCCCCCACCACTCCGCCCATGCCCCCCCACTCCTCCGCCGGCCTGCTTCACTCCCATGCGTGGTAAAGGTCTCTTGCGTCGTCTCCATATAATTCCTTCCTCCATGGTTATCTTATACTTAGTCACAGAGAGGATAAAGTGGTGTGAGAGAATGTATGTTGTGTGTGTGTGTGTGCTTACAAACTATTATTGACTTATCCAATATTATTTGTACTTTGTATTAAGTATGACGCAAAGGGAACAATAAATAAATACAATGTACAAATTCAGGGAAAATTAAATTTCAACTAGGAGTTAAGATACATTGCAATTAAAAATAATTTTTTGAAAACGTTTTTCGTATTAGTATGAGAAGAGTGAAATGTAAAGATACTAGATAAACATATTGAGATGTAAAGTAGATATTGGATTTTCACAAATCTATACATTTACTGACTTCCATTACCGTGGAGTACTTGAAAAGTAAGTTGTTGGCATATCCATAAATTTTATATGTGTCAACGGAATTAGGGAAAGGCTGGCAAACATTTTGATTTCAGACAGCAATTATCTTAGTTTTTAAGCAGCAGAAATTGAGAGTAGAATTCTTACTCTGGAACTTTAAGTATCTCTGCAGCAGAACCTAACAGCTGTTGTGGAAGAGCGTCGTTATTTTGCTGTATAAGTAATATTGCGTTTTGTTGTCTCAAAACAACAGAAGGAGGTGATATGGAGCCGATAAATGCTGTATATATTCCGGAAGAGGTAGGTTTACAACTTAAAGCTGCTTACAGAGTCGAACAGCACAGCTTAATGTCCCCCAACAACAGGACACCTTTCACTGGCCTGCTGTTCACTTTGGTTTGTAAAGAATTGCGAGTTAGCACAGTTTGCTCATCAGACTGTATGAGTTGATGTTCACGATACCGATACCTTTAAATAAGTTGTGTTTGATCGTCTGAAAAAATATGAGCAAATGCATTTACACTTACTATACGAAGTTTGTTAGTGTTTAATTGTAATAAATCGGCGGATGAAACTGAAGAAACGACTGCTTTTGCAGCAGTTACTGTGCTAATGCATTTTTTATATGAAAAGTATTACAGGCTCGGGATGTGTAACTGGGATGCCGTATTCTACAGTGACTGCTATCAGTGCTTTGACTGTATTTATTATCTGAATATGTTGCAAAGCTTATGAGGAACCCCTGTTTGTAGTTGTCTGAAAGCTGTTTTCTTGAGTATCTTTTTTTCCATTTTTAGTTAAATATGAAGTCCTTAAAGTGTATTTTATATTATTAGTAAATGGAATGTGACTGATTAAAAACTTTATTGTGTATAACAGTCAGTCTCAGTTACTCAGATCGATTTCACATATGTTAGTATCCACATGCTGCCAACAGAATTTTCCTGCAGAAGTCTATTGATAAATTATTCACATGTGTTGCATTAGTTAGGAGTGTGTTTTTCATTGAAGTATTGTTTACATGTTTCAAAGTACTGACTTGTATTTTCCTCCAAAATAACATAGCTGTGGTGGTCCTGTAAAATACTTGCTGTTGAGTTAGCTGCTTGTAATAACTGAAGATGGTAAGATAAAAAATTATTACCGGTGCTCATATATTTCTGTTAAAATGTATGCAAGTATGTAATATAGAAGTTATTTTCTGTTGTGTGGGTGGATTGTAACAAGTAGTGTTATATTCCTTATTGAAATTGACACATAACCATAGACCAAGGTGTAAGATTTAATGATAGATTCTATTTCATGATGAAAACAAAGTTTTTTCACCACTTGCAGCTTCATTGTTGATTTAAATCAAGTTGTGTCGGCTCACATTTGAGTTGTTGTTGGTGCTTTGAGACATGAGTATGTCTTGCTAATTAATAGCTGGTAGGAATAAACAGTTCTGAGGTCAAACTAAGTATTCTTATCAGTTACTGAATGGCTCATAGATAATATTAACGTTCAACTGTTTTTTTTTTTTTTTTTTTTTTTTTTTTTTTTGTTTTTTTTGTTTTGTTTGTTGTTTGTAAAAATCACTGATTTTCTCCTTACAGTGCTGTGTACTGCTTAACAGAACATTGTATTTGCGTATACATAATGAAATCACAATGATTTTATGACATGCTCTCTTCTCGAATTGTATTATAACATCTCACTATGAACTTGTGAAGATTACACCAATTTGACACGATGGGCATATCACAATTTACACTAAAGATTGAGTTTACTCTTGATAGGCCATTGACCATCAATGTATATCTTAATGATATAGCTCCATATTTACTTTTATGGTGTTGGTACAAAAATGGAGTTAGTGTCATCTATATGATTTTCTTGTCATTTTTTCCTCTCGACTAGAGTTTTCTTTGCAGATTGCATGTGATATGAATGTTAACATATCTTGGAAGTCATTCCATTGAGCCAGCAATATTCCCTGCTGCTTAATAAAATACTTGTTAATCAACCTGTGCAATTTTCTATAAAATATCATTGTCTGGCTTTAGCCTCACATTGTTTCTAATTGCATATTCTTAATAATGTTCATTGCCAAGCTATTTCCAAATAACTATAGTTACTTACTTTCTTTTAAAACCATTGTTTTTTAAAATTCCTTCATATTAATGTGAGTATTTTACCATACAGTTTGACTCTAGCTTGTTCCTCTTAAGTTAACTTGTACAGGCAAATAAATCCAATTTCTGACATTCTGAGATATCAATACCTCGTTAATTAAAAAATTAAAAGGCTGGTAACTGATTGAAGTGAAAGGGGGAATCTCTTTGCATTGCATAATTTGTGCTATATACCAGCCCATTCAGTCTGCATTATCTAAATAGTTCCATTAACCTCACCACTATTAACTGTCCAGCACAGAGAAAACAAGGCTTATATCATGTTGAATGATTTCTGTTAAAACTTGTATGTTGATTTGCAGTGTTCTCAGTAACTGCTTCACAGTTGGATACCAGAGTAATTGCTATGGGCTTCACTCTACCTGAGTTCTGCCACTGGGAACTGGCATATATACATACTGCCAGAAAAAAATATGTTAATATTCCAAGCCTTTCTCTGCTTTTGCCTTAAATATTTGTAATTGAAAATACTCTTTGTTATCTACCATTTATTAATTTATTTAATCTCTGAAACATTTTCCCCTCATTGAATAGTTAATTGTCAGTGAGAATTTGGTAGATTTAGTGAGGTGCTGGTCATGAACAGCTCTATTTCCACTTTATAGAACCCTATTTGATGCTCTGCTTCAACATTGCTCGTTGTATTTTAGTGAAGGTCACAAGTTTCATTGTTCTTGCACTGGAAAACCTTGTTTGGTATCCCCACTTCCTCTAGCAGTTACAGTCTTTTCTATGTCTTTTCTTAACCAACAGGTTCCTTCACTTCTATGACATGTTTAATACTTCATCATATAATGTGGAAATATCTCTTTGACAAGACAAATGCTAAGTGTGCTACAAAGAAATTAAAATTAAAGTATTTTATGTATCTGATTGAATATATTTAACTGTTATTGTTCTTTTAATGGAAATATTCTTCATGAGGCCAATAGGAAATCTGTCAGTGAAGTCTATTTGTGAGTTGTTTCATAAATGTGGTAATGAGCTTGGTATGTTGCATTAATTAGTGCAGACACAATACATTTTTATTTAATATAAAAATATGAGGAAATTGCGTCATAGTAATTTTAGGGAATCATATTAACAATCACTTAGCTTTATTCGTTGACATCTACTTTGTGCACCATAAGGGGTTGCAGTGTTGGCTGTTGTATAGAAACAGTGGAAGATTGTCCCCTATTAAATATAAATACTTTTAAAAAAATTTATTTTTGATGTTGATGCTAGTTGCCTTTCTAAGGTGAAACCTAGTTTTTAATGATTCATACATTTATTTTGAATAGCAATTTAGTATAAGTTTGCCCTTTTTCCAAAGTGTGGTTTTTGTTTCTGATTCCTACTGCAGACTGGATTTTTTTACAATCTCCAGAATGGACCTACTCTTCTGAGGAAGCTTGCCTTGCCTGAATGAAGGAACTCTTGGACCTGTCACGTGGTAGGATGTGTGTTTCAGTCATGGTCTGATCTAGACCTGGCCATTCAGATTACAGTTTTGAATGGTTTATAAAAATTACTTCAGGTTAATCTCATGCTGATTCCTTCAAAAATGAGTAGCTGAGTTCGTTCCCATTCACTGTGCACAATTCTTTCTCACTTCCATTGGTATCAACGAGCAGTAAATCTCCAGGGTGAAAAATCTCAATGTTTGTAAATGCCTTTTGTTCCATTTCACCCAGATAATCTATAATTTATTTAATAAACAAATTTATAAATAATTGAATGAGCATACTGAGCGAGCAGTAATTTTCAGGAAGTCCCTCTTTATTACATGCCATCTATGTTAGGCCCCAGTCCAGTTTTGGGTTTTTCCATTATTCCTCAAAATTACTTCAGACGAATGTAATTTCATTTCTTCATAAATCCTATTACCAATTGCTTTATTCTATGATGACAGTTTCTGTCCTATTTCTAATAATCACATTTTGTGCAAGTTATGAAGCACTAACAATAAATTAATCTATATTATCTGGAATAAATAATTCATTCATCTAATACATATGATAATTTTGCATTGCCTTTTATAAATCAGAAAGGCTACATGAGCAATCAGTAATAGCTTTCTTTGTAACCATTTATGGAATTATTTTCGTTTTGTTAGACCCGTATTTTTAGATGATATTCTGAGCCTAACTAAAGTTTTATTTTACAAACTGTTTGTGACTTGAATATTTGATGTTGGTTGCTTGTATTTATCTTTGGTTTGATGTCACCAGATAATAAGGGTAAGTAACTTTTTTTTTAAAAGAATCAATATTTTTACTGTATTTACGTTTCCTGTCTTAATGTTTTCAATTATCCTTTCTTTAATTTTATATCCCTAATTTATGTGTATATCATGATGTATTTCTAATTAATTCCTTTTTTTTTAGAATATGCTGGAAGAGACTGAACAAGAGAATTCAGAAATGGAACCTGTTTCTGATAGGTAAGCTGTTTCCTTGTTATTCCTAGCTTTCCTTTGTAGAACTTTACGTTACTTTAAAATCTGATCAAGACTTTCCACAATCTTTAATGTAGAACAGAAACTAAGTGAATTACCTGGCCTTAATTAAACCCTATTCTGGAGTATCATGGCTTTTCTCTCATGATCATCCACCCTTAGCAAAGTAGCTCCAGATTAACGGAGCTAAAAGTTTGCTGTCACCTCTTTCTGTTAGGAATAAAAGTTGTTCCCATAACATGATTTGTATTGCCCAGAGGTTATGACTACAGTATGATAATATGATTCGTATGTATGCTGTGTCATATTAACATCTTTATACGTGTAGAAGTATTATAATTTAGGTTTCTAAAGTATATCATATATAAATGCCCAAATCACCAATTTTTTAATGTATTTTAAATGAACACTCCATAACACTGAGTGAAATGATTCTGTTATATAAATCATAGTGAATACACACTGTAGAGAATAAACTGGGTTCAGAACAAGATCTCATAACTTTTTATCACTAAGCAACCTCAAGAATTAGCCCAATTATTATAAGAATTATTTTTTGTTTGATTTGATTTATTTTTATGTTATTCTGAGTTGTTACCCAAATATAACAGTTTGATTTGAAAATTTGTGGGGGGTTTCGGAATTAGTCTGATCAATACATGTGTCCCTGTAGCAACAAAGCACATGATAAACAATGGGTTTGCATTTTGGCTGAATGATGCTGCCTTTCGTGGATTTAACTGCAATGTATAAGTAATGTCAATTAGGTTCCAAACTAATTATAGAAAGTGTATAAAATTTATTCTGTCAATTAAGCTTGCTGATCTCTATGCATAACAGAACTTTGATCTAAGAAAAGCAATGCACTAAATCGTTTCATGTTTGATATGGCATTGGATAAATAGATGGAAACACACTAATTTTTTACTTTTTTGATATTTCGGGATGAAAACTGTATACATGTACAAGTTATCTGTTTCCTTAGCTCTATGATAAGCATACTGGAATTATTTTGATGGAATGTGAATTGTTTAAAATTTTGTATTTCACTGATTTACAAAGTAAGAAGAGAAATAAAGTTAAAATTAAACAGTACCAGTTAAGTCAAATTATAATTAAAATCTAAGGCATGTAAAGATATTAGGCCAGAAAGTGATTAACAGTTGATGTTGATTCACAGAAATTTACCAGTTTAGGACTTATGTTATAGTTATCAGTGTATTCAATTTAGAGCTCTTCTACAATCACAGCAAATACTTGAGAGTTTTAATAATCATTAGTGTGCAACTTGTGACATTAATTTGTGAAATTTGCATTTGTAGTAACTTACAAACTATGAACTAGAAGCAGGAAAACTAATGTGTTTGCTGCAATTTCTGATATCTTGTAATAGAAAAATGAGGAATGGATCATATTCCCCAAATGAAGAAATAGAGTTACAAAAATAGCCAAAATCACTTCAAGAAAGGGTTGATCTGATTTGGAGCATACAAACTGTCAGATTTCCATTAGCTACAGTTGAAGCAGTAGTCCAGTGCCGATCTTCATTCAAACTCAGATGTTTTAGGATATATTTGGTTTGTATTAAGAATTGATATATCTCTCATTACAAGTAGGTCATTAGTGTTGTAGCTACTAGAGGCTGTTTAGTTATCAGAAAGGTGCGAGGTGGCTGGTAGTGTGGGTGCTTGTGTGTGTGTGTTTGGGGGGGGGGGGTGGAGTGAGATCACAGGCTGGTGTGGGGAGGTGTGGAGTGTTGTACCTGTCTGGTGATACTGGCACTGCAGGGCAGCAGTAAACATACTGTGCGACTAAATAATTCAGAATAAAACTGGGGATCGGTAAGAAGTGTAGTGGCAAATATTTAAGGCTTTGTTTCTTTACCAAGCATGCTGGCTGGGAGTGGGTAATGCTCTCACCTTGCTTTCAGCATGATATAGGTTAGAATTCCCACCGTGTCTATTTAGATTTAGGTTTTGCATGGTTTCTGCAATCAGTCCCATCAAATGTGATAATGACCGTAGCAGAATTCGTTCCCATTACTTGTGCCAGCCCTTTACTATCCCTAATAACCACAACATGGATGAGACATAAGCAAAGAAGTTTGTTTTTTGCCATGTACCAGTAATCCAATTAATTATCACATTTACACCATTAAACTTCAGTTCAAATGTGCTAATGCTTGTTGTGGTCCACAGGTCACTACACTGCGGTGCCCTTAGAGTCTAATAGTTATCACACAGAGGCCTAATTCACCTCACTGTAATTTGATGATCAAGTGCCCCTGACCACAGCTTTCATGCCAGATGGCAATATGGTTATTAAAAGCTATTACTTGTTAATGCTATTTGAATACTTTGATCAGCCTTTCAGTTTTTTATTTCTGGCTACTCCATTTTTTAAAATTCTTTTATAGCATCTTACTTCAAATAGTAGACCAGATTAATGTTGTTTCAAAATTTTTGTCACAACACCTTTCAATGGATTATAGACTTCTGTATTGTTAAAAAAACTGTAGAAAGCTAGTTTTTACTACATGCTAGTAATTTAACATGTTATTGATACATTGTTTGGCTTCCAGTGAGAGATGGTTACTTGTGTAGCTTAATTTTTTGCTTACTTCTGTATATTTATAACACAACTGTATTGATTCTCTTCCTGGTATCAAGTGTCAAGAAATATAATATTAAATTTTTCTTTCTTACTGATTATTAATTAAAATCATCACTGAACATTCTTTAAATAGAATATATATGTTCTCCTGACTAAATTGTTTATTATTTTAATGGTCAATTACAAAACAACCAACAGTTTGCTATAGAGAAACTGAATATCCAAACAGAAATCTAAATTAATACACCTAGATAAAAGCCTATCCCCGAAATGGGAGCATTGATTAAAATCCCACACATAATGAATTCTAATGATTACATACTTGGTCTATAAAAAGCAACTGGTATATCGTGGGGCTCCAAATCACACCTAACTGTGGTATGGTATAAAAATTATCTGTAGCTTACTGTCTTGATTTATCTTGATATTTGCATTACACTAATCTGCATGCCATATTGACCATTCAGTAACTGCATTTGCCTGTATTTCTTCCTAATTCAGATTTTCATAGAGCAGCCTGATGGCTCAGTGGGTAATGCATTTGAGAATGTGCATCGTTAATGAAACTTTCTCCAAAGACTCCAAGAAATTAAAATAAAATACTGATTTTTATTGTTCAAATATTCCTTCCGTGTTATTCAGTCTGGTAGCTTGACAGTGCCATAACTGTAGATGATCTGTCACTCAAAAACACAGTCATCAACATGAGCCATCTAACTGACTGAACCACATACATTCACATATTTACTCACTTACACCAAACACATATATTCTCAAACTCGCCCACATGTATCAACTTCCAGCAACATGACTCAACACGCATATAAGCACCATTGACTCAAATGTACCTGTTTAAGTGAACAGTCACTCACACTACAAAACATCTCTCAAATATGTATTAAAAATTACATACATGAAAGGAATGTCCTGCATAACATGGACCACACATGTCCATTATGACCAACACACCAGTTACTATTTTTATAATTTATTTTGCTTGTAAATATTATTTGAAACATAATTTTCAAGATGTATTAATTAACTCCATTTAAAATAATTGTTTTAAAATTTTGCTTATTGAATTCAACTTAGTACATAATCTGATGTAGAGAACAGTCATTATCTCTAACTTGGACAATTTTGGTTTTTAGTTATGTGTGATTACCTTAGGGAAAAATGGAGTTGCTCAATACAATTACTGTGTTTTATTGCCATGATATAATTTCTTTATGCCTTGATAAAATATTTATTGTCAACCAGTACTATAGAAAATGTCAATAGACACATAATAAGATGCAAATATGGATATCACAGTTTCTTAGCATAAATGCATTTTCAAGTTTTTTGTTTTGTTATTTGTTTGCTTAGCATTTTACACCATGTCAACATCAAGGTCATTAGAGCTAGGAAAGGATTGGGGTAAGGAAGGAATTTGGCTATGACATTTCTGACGCAGCTATCCCAACATTATCCTTGATCGATTTCATTAAACTATAGAGAACTGAAATCTAGATGGCTACATGGGGAATCAAACCTGCGTCCTCCTGAATGCTAAGCCAGTGTATCATTATTCACCAACCGCTCTTGCTTTTCCCCTGTTACTTAGAATGATAATACTAAATATTTTCTGATTGATACTAGTATTTTTATTCATGACATCCATTGCTATTCTGTTGTCTTCTTGCACTGGGCTTCAAAATTTTAATGCTTATCAAACTAAAAGCTTATGTGCCTGTATACCAGATTTGTGCAAATAGGTTTAGATTCAGTCTTCACATTGGATTTCTGATATAAGTTTCCTAAAGACGTAACAATCTCATTCTAACAGATCTGCAACCTTTACTGAGATTGCTAAATACTATGTTGCTGTTTCAGTTATATTTAAAAATCCTTTTCGAGCAACAATAATAATTCACTGGCAAGAGCATTTAATCGTAGCAGTATTAGTATTATCAGAAGTATCTGTGTGCCATTTCTAGACCTATATCCCTGCTTAATGGATCACAAATAGAGCCTTGTGTGTGTCCACTGACCAGAGGCATAATGATGGTCATTTTCTGGTATCTCAAGCTACTTACAGGAATCCCATAAAATATGCTATGCTATCAAGATGTCCAAAAACTGATCACTGCCTGATACTGCATTTCACAATCGAGAATGGTGTGGTTATCTAGTAAGCTACTATATATATAATAAAAAAAAACACTGGTATACTGATTTACATAAGGATCTCAGAATTATTATTCGTTTAATCATTTATTGACCTATTATATGTTATATTCATATAGCTCTGTATTAATTTTAAACCATTTATTACAGTAAGAAAACTAAATATCTCTTCTCTATTTATTTTAGATCCTTTTTTAAAGGAACATCATTACTGGAACTTGCCTGTGCATTCTGTGCACTGACATTTGTATCATGGTGTTCTTTAACTAAACATGTCTTCCATCATGTCTCAGCTGTTTCTGCCCCTTTATATATTTGCACATGTTGTTCTCAAGTATTTCAAAATGAGGTGAAACTACAGATTCATAAGTACCTTAGCAGCACATCACAAAGCAGGTAAGGGTTGGATTTCTTATTTTATATTAAATGCTGCAACATGTTTTTAATTGTTGTAAAAGGTTAATTTCTTGTGCCAAAGTTTTGCACTAATACTGGAGTTACATCCACCTGATTATCATCAATTTAAGCTAATGACAAGTTATATCCAATCCTACAATCAACAATTACAAATTAGTGTATATACAGTTCTCTTAGTGAATATGATGTTGGCTGTTATAATTGTGCTGTTATAAATTTAGACTTATCTGAAATATCTTCCAAGACTAATACAAAAGCAGCTTCTCTTTTGTCTGTTTTCATTATTGCCTACTTGGCATCTGTGGCTAACTAGTCTTGGTTAGTATCATTCTACAACTACCAAAGTTTTTTCATATCAAAATTATGTTTACTATATCAGAAGGTGAGATACGGCCATCTTATTTTGTCTCTATTAAGTAGTCGGTTTGTGTTAGCTGTAGAAAAGTTATTTGCTGTAACTACACATTCTATAACTGACATAATGTCTGCATTATCCCATCACTTTAAGCAATTGACAAGTTATTTGTGCTCTTATAACAAAATATTTGAGTATTTGTGTTAATGGTTTTATGCCTAAAAGCTATACTATAATTTATTTTGATATATCTACAATTTATTCAGAAAATAACAATTTATCTAGTGTCTAGTTTCAATGGAGCTTCATTCGGCAGTGTGCTAATCAGTCTTGGTAACTAGAATACTCCATATGAAAAAAATTCTGCTTGAGTAATAAAGTTATTATACAAGATTTGTGTTTTTATAGAGCAACTACAATTATTGTTTGAAAAAAGCAGTACTCTTGCCTGTATGGATTCTCAATGATAGTCTGTTGTTAATAAACTGAAAGTACTCCAACTACAGTGTGCCTAGACTGAATAGAAATTCATCTATGAGTAAAACCTTCAGGATTAATATTCTGATTTTGAGTATGACATACCATTTTTGACTGATTATATGTTGACCTGCATTTCAAGGCTGGTTCATTAGTTACTGAATAATGAATTTTTATTTATTTAAAAAAATTGTTTTATATTTTTTCATAAAATTGCTGTCAACAGGACCAGTATAATTTAGTAAGGTTTCACAGACTGTTATGTTCATATACTCAATGATATTGTTCTTAATTGTAAAAGAAGTATAAAACTTTTTAGACCATTTTTCTCTCATTTTTGATACACTTCTTAGATGTTACCAAGTAAGAGATATTATTTGTTTTAACATTGATTTTTTTTATTTGTGATCTTAGAAGTAATTTACTTTATAGATATATCACCATATGTTGTGTTGCAAATAAATGTGTTCACAAAATGTTTCTTCAGTGACGAGTATAATTTTTCAATAGATTTTTGACATAATATCGTTGACTTGGATTCAATAGAGTGCATGCTCTGGTGACACTTCCCCTACATATCTAGTTAGATACCCCTTTAGTGTTGTTATTTTTTTATCATGTTATATGCTTAACTTTTAAATTCCTTCACCCATCTAACCACTAATAAATTTTGATTTAAGTTCCTTCACAATTTTGGTAAATATTTCATCATTTCCCGTACCTACAAAAGAAAATTTTCCAATCTACCAAAAATTTAGGGCCAGTTTGTTCTCATAATTGCCTTTTCCGTTCTGTATACTGCACGTTCTTGTACAACCAATCTCTCTCCAAGCTCTATTGCTAACATATGCCTTGTACACCCCCAGCATTCTCTTCACTCTCCTATAATGACTCCCAATCCAACTTCATTATCATGAGTTACTTGCTTCTGTAGTAATTTTCTTAAATAAATGCAGCTGCTTTTCTTTTATGCCCTCGAACTTCTGTATTTAACACACAAAATGTGGGTTCCAAACTATACCCATCAAGCAACGGTGTAACTAAGTTTTGTAACCTATCATGTTCCCTTAAATGTATTTATTTCATTGAAGTTTTTTTGGGAAACAAAAAAAAACACAATTTAAAAAACAGTACAAATATTTTCTTATACATAATATTTCTTGAATGTGAGAAAATAATTGTCTAATAAATATAAATATATTTGATAGCACTCTTTATCTTGCAAAGTGAACAGCCTGAAAACACACTGTCTGTTTGCTCTGATGCCTCCACTCCTTGCTTTTTATTAAAAGGACATTAATTTAAAATTTTTGTGTTCACCTTCCAAAACAAAATCATAGTTTCAACCATTGAAATTTTCTAAACTCCTAATTAGGTTTTCTCCAAATCTTCTCAAGTAGCTAATTTTTTCCCCATCAAATATGTTTCGTTGCTTACTCTTCGGTATTGTTTTGCTTGCAGTGTGAATGGTTCACTATCATTATTCCAAGGAATGAAGTGATTCAGAGATCACATCTCTGCATTACAATACGTGACTGTCCACATATAGATTAAAAAATTTATCAGATGTACTAGTACGTGCTTAAATGTTTTATTACCTCCATATTTTTATTTATAGTGATTATTACTGACATCAGCTGTTCCTGTATTGCCGTTTCATGTTGTTGATTAGTTACTTACCAAGCATGGTGTAACGGTTAACCTTCTGGCCTCACATTCCGGAGGACGGCGGTTTGAATCCCTGTCCGGGCATCCAGATTTGGGTTTTCCATGGTTTCCGCAAATCACTCCAGGCAAATGCTGGGACGTTTCCTTAAAAATGCCATGGCCGAATTCCTTCCCATTCCTTGGCCCCCATCCTTTCCTGTTTCTAAAGACCTCACCATTAAGCAGTTAAAAAAAATAGTTTTTGCAGTTGATAATTTACTCTAAATGTAATTTTGTCTAAAAAAGGGTTGTTACTATATCATGAATGTTATGTATGGAGAGATAACTCATACTTCACATTTTTGTGTTCGTATTTATAGTCATTACTAATATGAAACAGAATTTTCTATCAATGTTACCATACACCTTACTGTATTGATTACTGTAGTTGGTTGGTCCTGTAAATATTGTTGATTTCTTCATGTAAATTACCCAATGCTTGGGTTCAGTTTCATTTCACTAATTTAATCTTATTGATGTGTTAATTGTTTTACAAAAAGACATGCTCTTATGTTAACCCTTTCGTGCCAATCCTACACATTTGTGTAGGTAAGCAGTGTAATGCAAAACACCGTATTACTGAAACAACTGCATTCAGTACGGAGTCTCTTCATTGTGTAGGTGATGTTAGAGCTCATTGTTTGCGTTCCTGCCAGTAGTGAGCGTGCTGTTTCATGTTTATAGTTGAGTAAAAGCGTGTGTCTGTGTTCCTGTGATTGTTGTTGTGCAGACCAGAAGTAAATACTGTCGTATTTTTGTTCCTACAATAAAACTATTGATTGCTTGGATAAAATATGTTTCTTCAAACGTTTATCTTAGCTTTGGTATGTTTTGTTTTTGGTTATGATGTAATCAACAATTCCTTTTGGTCCTAAACTTGTTGCCTACACATTTGTGTTGCTCAGGCACCACATGGTCATTTTATAGCCTACACAATTGTGTGGCCTAGAAAACATACCTTTTATCTTGTTTAAAATCGACGATAAATTTAATTATTTGAAACAATAAAATTAAATCATATATTCTGTTTGAATTGTGGTCACTGCCTTTGAACAATAACCTCCAAAAATAGTTGTTCACTTAGTATTTTGTTCATTGAAGATGAAGCCACATAGGCCCCTTAGTGAGATCTTAAAATTGTTGGAGGTGGACATTTCAGAAATTAGTGACAATGAAGACGACGACGATAACGTCCAAGATGCTAGTTTTTCTTTATTTGATGAAGAACATAAAGACCGTGAAACCAGTGATAGTGAGAGAGAGCTAGTAGATCCAGATCCGCAACCTCCAAAGAAAACAAAATTCACTACGATTCCAAAAGTCACCTGGACCGAAAAGGGGTTTGAGGGACGACCTATATTTTAAACTAGAACTGGCTGATGAATTGATGCTCATAGTGCCTCAAATAATGACCGTTTTGAGCAACAGCGAAGACTGGGAGACTGAAAATGAATGCTCAAAATTTGCAAACACTGCTGCGAAGATGACGTCGAAACAAAAGGATGAATTCCAGCACTTTCCGGTAATCGACAACCTTTCAACTGCACGCCAGTGCCGACTTGATGAAAGTAAATCCCATTCTAGAGTAAGATGTACAAAATACAATGTTTATCTGTGCCTTGCAAAAAAACAAAAATTCCATATGTAATACTTGAGTACCTGTATTCATTTCAATAGAACTTAATCTTAATTTTCTCATTTTTTGTTTTCACAATTGTTAATTAATTTCTGGAAATAAAAAGTATTGTAGATCAAATGTGTTTAAGTTCTTTTCTAATCATATTACATGCTGAAAAATGAAAATACGAACCAGCACAAACGTGTAGGTGAATACAATTTTAACTACAATTTAGCCGAACCCACACAAATGTGTAACATCTATTATATTAATAATTTTTTTGACAATTTTTTATGTTGTTTAACCTTATTAACATGTCCAAAAAGCAAAAAACCTCGGCACGAAAGGGTTAATAAATTCTATATTTATAATAAAATTTCATTAGCATTTACTTTAAAAACCAATGGCATATAATTAGTGTTCTTCTATTTTCATCACTTTTCTTTTTATTAGTAAATACAATTGATTCTCAAATGCAAAGTTTGAAGTTGAGTTCACAAATAATTAATGTAGCTATCTCTAAGAACTGTTCAATAAACTATCACAGCATATCAATATGGTTATTTTTGTGTTTCTAGGAGTTATTCTGATTGTCGAATTAACATCCAGATCAACAAGCAGAGACAATCTATAGCTGAACAGCTAAGAACCAGTGCAGCAGTGTGTCAGACAATTGCTTTGAATGAATGCCCATTTTCTTGTGAAGTTTGTGGAAAATCTTTCACAGAGTCTGGGAAACTAAAGCATCATCAGAGAATTCATTCAAGTGAACGACCATTTTCTTGTGAAGTTTGTGGAAAATCTTGTACACTCTCTTCGAATCTTAAGAAACATCAGACGATTCATTCAGGCGAACGCACATTTTCATGTGAACTTTGTGGAAAATCTTTTATGGAGTCTGGGAAACTTAAGATTCATCAGAAGATTCATTTAGGAGAACGCCCATTTTCTTGTGAAGTATGTGGAAAATCTTTTACACTGTCTTGGAATCTTAACAGACATCAGCGGATTCATTCAGGCGAACGCCCATTTTGATGTGAACTTTGTGGAAAATCTTTTATAGAGGCTAGGAGACTTAAGAATCATCAGAGGATTCATTCAGGCGAACGCCCATTTTCTTGTGAAGTATGTGGAAAATATTTTATAGAGGCTAGGATACTTAAGAATCATCAGAGGATTCATTCAGGCGAACGCCCATTTTCTTGTGAAGTATGTGGAAAATCTTTTATAGGTTCTGGGACACTCAAGCGTCATCAGAGGATTCATTAGGTGAACTACTATTTTCTTGTGAAGTTTGTGGTGAATCTTTCTCTGTGTCTAAGAGTTCTAAGAATCATCAGAGTATTCATTCAGGCGATTGCCCATTTTTATGTGATGTTTGTGGAAAATCTTTTATGGAGTATGGGAAACTTAAAAATTATCAGAGAATTCATTTAAGTGAACGCCCATTTTATTGTGAAGATTGTGGAAAATCTTTTACACAATCTTCAAATCTTAAGAATCATCAGAGGATTCATTTAAGTAAACGCCTGTTTACTTGTGTAGATTTCGGTGGAAGTCGTATCATGAATTGGAATCTTAAGATCCATTAGAGAATTCATTCAGGCGAATGCCCATTTTCTTTTAAAGTTTGTGGAAAATCTATTACACAGTCTGGGAATCATAAAAGTCAATACAGGATTCATTGAGAGGAACATCAATTTTTGTGAAATTTGTAGAAAATCTTTTAAAGAGATAGCATAACTAGTGAATTGTCACAGGATTCATTCAGGTGAACGTCCTACTTCTGGTAAAGTTTGTGTAAAACCATTAAGAGACTCTGGGAAACTTAAGCACCATCAAAAAATTCATTCAGGTGAATTCAAATTTTCTTGAGATGTTAATGGAAATTTATTTTCACTATCTCTTAATCTCAAAGTGGATAAGCGAATTTTTCGGATGAACATCCATTTTCTTGTAGCGTTTGGGGAAAATGATTTACAGACTCATGTAGCCTTATAAACCATCAGAAAATTCATTTAGGCTAACACTTTTTTGTGTATAGTTATTGAGATTTTGTTGTATAGTTTATAAGTTTCAAGACTAATTAGTGGATTCTTGATGATAAATAGCCATAGTGTTCTTGAGTTTTGGAAGTTTTTTACAGACTCTTGCAATAAGAAAGTACATCAAAAAGTTTCAATTGGGTGAATAGCCATTTTATAGTTATATTTGTAGAAATCTTTTATGTAGTCGAAATAAATATTAAGTCACTGGACAATTAATAAGTGTGATTTTTGAGTTTTGTGTAAGATTGCGATAAGCCTTTTATGTTGTCTATAGATCTTAAATATCTTTGGATTGTTATTTGGATGAATTTCATTCTTACAGACTATTTTGTTATCTTCACTATAAATCTTTTCAGCAATGTTGCAAAATAGATATATTTGTTAGCTTGTATTTTAATAAAATGAGTGTAATAACTGAATCAAACAATAGCGCTCATGATTTTTCTTGCAGTGTGTATTAATATTAAGGTGTTCTAGGGTGTCATTAACTGTTGTGTTTGGGATGTTGGAGGAGCACAGTATGACAGCTATTAAATTGTTCCTTTCTTTTAATACAGATAAATTAAATATCTAAGTAGTTTGTAGTGTATAGAAAATTTATTTAACTTAATTGGATTATTTTCTGGTTTGATATTATTATTTAGATATATTAGTGTGCTGGTGGTTTAATATAAAATTTAAAACAGTTTACTAAAATGAATTTGGAATGATTATTGTATATTTGTAGATTTATCAAACATTATTGGAATACAAAAATAACCTCAGTGGGTTATATATTTTACAGTAGTTGGTTGTATAAAAATTTATTTGAGTATTAGATTTGTGTTCATATATTCTTATATCACATTTAAATTAAATATTCTCTTTTACCGAAGGGCATAGACATAGATGTAGGAATGCCTTACTCTAAACTGCATCTCAGTATCCTTTCCTCCCAGGTCTTTTTTGACTGTCCATAAGGGACCATGAATAAACATTAATACTTTTTTTTTGTATCATCCATTGGGTGGAATATAGAGTTTTCTGTTGACAGTTACTACTGTTTTTGATTTTTGGCTTATCTTGAAAATTATTGGGTTTATATTGAACATGACAGAAATTAGCATCATAAGTCAATGTTATTACAAATATTCTGAATGACATGATGATAATAACCACTTCAGCAAATGAAAAATTATTGTGGAAAACATCTTTAATAGTTATGGCCTAGGGATTCTTTTCTTCTTGAGGTTTTGCAGAAAATAATTCTTATCACCTCTTTCATAATTTTGATTAATTGACCAAGTATCACAAACTATATTTGCCCCATGAAAGTAGTTAAGAGGAGCATCATGTTTAGTTACAGGTTTTATTTTGTTTTCTTGAGGTTATTTCACCTTTCTCTCTACATTACCACAAAGTGATTCATTGTCCTGCTTAGAAGACTTCTATTAACTCAATGGTTCCAGTTTAAAGTTTGAAAAAATGCTGGAAAATATTTCTGTGTACTATATAAAGCTATACAATATCAACTTCATACTTTATACTAAATCTTATACTGTAGTGAGTACTAGAATTAAAGAAGGCCTAATTGTCACATAGCAGAATAAAAAGATTTCATCAACAAGCAGTGTGGTGACCTTTTTCCAATCCTAATAAAGCCAATAGGAACTTTTCTGGGTGAGGGTTAGTGGTGGGAATCTTGTGTGACATCTGCAATTTGAGCCTAGCTATCATATGCCTGATGCTTTTAATATATTACTCTGGCTAGCAGGTGTCATCTGTTTTAAACTGGTTCATCCCAGAATTATGGCTTCAAGTCACACACATGTATGGTGCTGTAGGTATATTCTGTACCAAAAATACAGTGATAATTAAATTAAGAAAATAAATATTTGCATGCTATTGTGTTTTTTCTAACCTATCTTACCTGTTCCAAATAAAGTAAAAAAATTTCATTGCTCAGTTTGAACCCATTCCCCCTATGTATGGCATTGCAGTTATTTACCTAATCCCTCTCCTTATGGATGCTCCCTAAATTATTGATAAATGACACTCTCATATCTAGTGTTGCAAATATGAAAAAAAATAATAATGTAACTCCTAAAAAATATTATGTTCTCCTTTGGATGAAGTATTATTGACATGTATAGATCCAATAGCTAGTATAAAGAATGGTGGAACACAGTTATTCCTTTCATGATCATAACACAATCATATTTAATCTGTATGTCTATTTTGGTTTACTGATACAAGTATGCAACATTACAGTCACCAAGTTAAATGCAATTATAGGCACATGAAGCAAGGATAGATGTGGGGCTTTAAACGTCCAGAGATTTATAAGTGGTTGAATTTCGTTAAGTTCTGCACTCACCTTTGACCACACATCAATAATGTAATAGAAAAAATTATGTCATGCCATTGCACAAGACAAAATTACAAAGCACGGTGCACGAGCAGTAAAGCAATCAGGGGGACACAGGTTTCAATCAAAATCCCTCGTTCCAGATTTGGGTTTTCCATGGCTTACTCCAATCACTGCAGGTGAATGCTGTGATGGTTCCTTCAAATGGCTATGACTGAATTCTTTCCTGCATATTGTTCCAATTCCTTTCCAGCCACTAATAGGCTGGTATAGGTATAAAACTAAAATCAAACTGAAGAAATTACTGGCTGATTCACAGTGATAAGGATCATATGTGATAATATTTCATAATTTCAGTTGTATAGCTTGTTAAAAAGTAGGTCCAAGTTCCAGGGTTATATTGTAAAATAATAGTACAAAACAGTTGTAAAATAATAGAAACTAACCATGCATTGTAATAATATTATGTAATCAGTGCCAGCAAATGACAGCAAAAGTCTTATGTGAATGATAGAGGCAATGTAGTAGTTTTTTATTTTTAAATAACATCAAAGCATTTCTCTGATAATGAAAAGAGGGCAATTTTCAAAAATTTGGTTCAGAACATGTTCCTAAAGCTATTTTCCATGTGTATCTATGAATTTAAATGTCTGTTTTATATAATTATTATGATTGTATCTCTTAATGAACATTAAAGTATACTTTAAAGAGTATTTAGAGGTATTGTATTTGTATTTTAATTCTGTTACAATCCTTTATATTGCTGTGTAGCTTGCCGGGAACATGGTAGCAAATAGGATGCTATTTACAAATTATTTAATAAATTATTTAAACATTTTTGTCCAACTGTCATAAAAAGATAAACTTTATAACCAAGATTAATCCTTTAGCTGCTAGGTATTGCCCGGCAGAGCCCTCACTATACGTGCCCCTTTGATATCCTCTAAGCCATCTACCAGCGCTGAGAGGCCACGATCGACCGATACCAGCCCTGCTGAGTCTGGCACGCAGCCCGAACTGCTCTGTGCTGCATATTTCTGAGGCATTGTGGGTGATGGCCTTCCTTTTTCGATTTGCGTTTTGAAACAGCAGATACATAATAAATGCACCTACTCTGACATCTAAGGTTTTTATATTTAAAGCTTCTCTAAAAGTAAATGTCCAGTGTAGGCAAACATACAGGTACTTCATTGCTAAATAGAAATTACCGCAACTGAAATGTGTTTTGCATTTTTGTTTTTTAGCGCATTAATTCACCAGGAGAAAATTTCGAAGTTAAGTGTTTGAATACCTATCACAAATTCTGCACATATTTTACATCCTTCTTCAGACCGTCACTGGCGAAGTTAAAAATATATTATTTAATTTTTTTTCCATTTCACTTAGTTTTAGAGGCGTATAAATGTAATGTAATTGTTACAGTGTAGTTATCTGTTGTTAATAAATATTTTCGTGTAATAAGCCTCCAAACAATGCACAACACACAGTTACTTGCATGTTCTGTGTTTGTACCTGGTTTCTGGACGCACTTTCTGTTTCAAACATCCAGCGCATCTACATGTTGGCGTATTTGTCTTGGTATATAAATAAAATCTATAGGTTCCTTCAGCAATAGATTTCATAAGATCTTCTGGAAAAATATTCGGAAAAATGACAGAATGCTGGAATTTTGCCCTAATCCATATTTGTTTCTTGCAGCTGAATCGTCTAACACATGTACAAAAGAACGAGAATCTCTTTTCTTCCAGTCAAAGCTGTGTCCTTTTTTTCCATACTATATGATGCTTCAGATACTGAAAATGTTTACCACTTGTGGAGACATATGGTCATTTTCCTCTAGCAGATGTACAAGGCTTAGGACTATTACTTCGAGATCCTATTGAAGGGTCATCACTATCGTCTATATCAAAGAGAGCATTCTCACTGTTGTTTATGGTAAGATTTCTTCCTTTGTAAAAACATGATTGTGATCTATTTTCTCAGTAAAAACTAGAAGAAAATGAAAATAGCAACAGAAATAAGATCACAACTGCAGCACTCACGGGCTGAATGTTGGATAGCAATTAACCAGGTGGGTTGGAAATACGGCTATCTGACCTGGTCGCTAAGTGGCTCGCGTGTTAATGCGTCCAGAGCACACAGGGACCCGAGTGGCCGGATGTCTTAATACGTCCAGAGCACAGAGAGGGCGGCAAGGCGGCACGTGTATACACGTCCAGAGCACCTGATGGAAGGAGCAAGGGCACGTGTTAACTACGTCCAGAGCACCTGGGCGCAGTAGAATCCCCACACGTTAACTGCGTCTATAGCAGTCACAGGGTTAAATAACCATCAATTGAAACAGCGATGCATGAAAAACTGAAACATATGTAGCATTTGTACCAAACATCAGGTTTTACTACTAAAAATATGTGTATACATTACAAACAAATATTTCAGTATAAACTACAGAATCTTAAAGCTGAACTTTATAGAGAAAAAAAAATAATTGGATCCAATAACATTGGAAAAACCAGTTGGGGCCTAATAAATGTTGTAAGATAAGACAAGCAGGAACTGGAGAACAATGCATTAAATACAAACTGAAAAGTAGTAGAACATTAGAATTATGTTTAATAATTTATTTCTAAATGTGGGAGAAGCATGATTAGCAACAGAGTAAATGCAGATAGTAAAACCTATTACACCATCAATAAATCAATTTAAAAAAAAAGACAGAATAAGAATTAGTATTATAAATAATTTAAGAAATAAAAATTCTCATAGGTATGAAGGTATAACTATATTTGAATTGAAACTGTGTAAGAACATCCTAGCATTTCGTATAACCATAGTGAATGGAAAATTTCCAAAGTTTCTGAAATTCAGCATAATAGTCTTGTCTATAAAAAAGGCAACAACAGAGATATTGGTAACTATATACCTGTTAATCCAACTTCCATTCTGAACAAATTATTTGAAAAAGTTAGAATTAACTTCACATATCAGAGTAGCATTATTAGCTCATGCCAATCTGGATTCAGAGAGATATATCCATAATTATTGCTGTCAATCAATTTGTACATGCAATTTTATTGATATCCACCTATTACTTTGGAAATTAGAGGATTACCTAACAGACTACTGTCATCTCATCTCAAAACGGACCTTGGTACATAGAAAATTAATTTTAGAAATAGTGAATCATTAAGATAAACTAAGTAGTTTGGATAGTTAGATGTGTTGTTCCTCAGGGTTTGTACCTGGTACTTGGCTATTTTTTCAGTATATAAAAGTAGAATTATAACATACACAGATGACACTACAATAATATGTTGGGATAACAATGATCCCCATTGGAGAAACCTACTACTAAGACCTAAAATGAATTATCAAATATATTTTGATATAAATATAATAATTTGTAATAAAAGTAAAACATATTTTGTAAAGTTTGAATTAAAATCGAAATATGAATAATATATTAAGACCAAAGGATAGTAAGGAGGAATTAGTGAAATAACTGAGCATATGTTCCTAGGCGTATATGTTGGCAAATTCTTAACACAGACGATACACATAGATTCTGTATGTGCAAAAGTAAAGGAATTTTTCTTATTAATCTGCTATCTAAAATTTTGATAAGCAGCGATCTAATAATTGCATACTATGGAATAATTTTTCCACATATCCTGAATCGCATTCAAGTCTAGGGTTCCTGTTGCCATGTATGTAGAAATTGATTTTTACTGCTGCACAAAAGATGTATTAGAATAATATACAAGGGGGGACCCAAAAGTAATGGGAATTGGGCTGCGGCGGGGAGGGAGAGTGGGGGAACCCATTGTTCGACCTGGTGTCCGTTACTGTCATGCTACCTGAGTCAGTGTGCGAAGTTGTGTCGTTGTGAGTGCATCGGTTCGTCCGTGATAGTTTTTTTTAATAAAACAACTTTTTCCATTTCGGCGAAAACGTGATGGCAGAATGTCGAAGGCAGCGCGTGGCTGCAAAATTGTGTTTTCTGTTGGGGAAATCGGCCGCGGAAACTATTGTAATGCTGTAGACTGCTTACAGGGATGCTGCACTAAATAAAACCAGAGTCTATGAGTGGTTTTCACGTTTTAAAAATGGAGAAATGTCAACTAATGACCAACCCCGTTCAGGACGCCCCTCAACGACAAGAAGAGACGAAAACGCAGACAAAGTCAAAGCCCTCGTTCATGCAGACCTTCACTGAACCACTGATAAACTCTGTGAAATGTCTGGAGTATCATGGAGTTCAATTCAGAGGGTTTTATCCGAAGATTTGCACATGAGAAAGGTTTCAGCTAAATTTGTCCCTCGCCTTCTCACAGACGAGCAAAGGGAGCGTCAACTTCATGCATGTTTTGAGCCTCAAAATCAGCTCAAAGATTTTTTTTGATAGTGACCTACTGATTATGAGTCGTGGCGCTATGGATAAGACCTCGAAACAAAGCAGCAATCAAGGCAGTGGAAGACATGTGCTCTCCTTTTCCCAAAAAAAAAACTCGCCAAGTGAAGCCAAACATCAAGACAATGATCATTTGTTTATTCGATTGCAGTGGTGTTATGCACGCGGAGTTCGTTCCCCCGGGTCAAACTGTCAACCAGGACTTCTACTTGGAGGTTTTTAAAAGATTGAGGGAACGTATCTGGAAGAAAAGGTCAGATCTTTGGCGCACAGGTGACTGGTTCTTCCATCATGACAACGCGCCGGCCCACACCGCCTTCTCCATATAGCAGTTTTTGACCAAAATCGGCATGACACCGATTGTTCACCCCCACTTACTCACTGGATCTAGCCCCCTGTGGTTTCTTTTTGTTCCCCAGACTCAAAAGAGATATGAAAGGAAAGTGTTTTGCCACTGTGGAATAGGTGAAACAAAAATCGCCGGAAGGCGTAAAGAACATCCCGATAAGTGAATTTAAAAACTATTTTGAACAATTGAAGGATCATTTCAAGTAGTGCGTTGTGGTAAGTGGAGAATACTTTGAATGTGATCAAAATTTGGTGTAAAAATATTAATAAATAAAGACGTTATGATGAATTTCCCTGGTTTTTTTTGGGTCCTCCCCTCATGCAAGTTGGATAGAAAAGCATCGTGCAGAGAAATAATTAGACAGGAAAATATTCTTATTGTATTTCGCTATATATGTATATATATAATTACTTATTAGATGTAATCTAATCCGAAACTTTAATTCCACAAATAGTGAAATTTATACGTCATCATCATCGTCATAATCATCAACAGTTTCCAGTCATTGGTCGGGTCTGCTTCTGGGAATGAATTCAAAACTTTAATAAAACAATATTTATGTAATAAGGTATTATGTAATCCTGATCAGTTATAAATTATTATATATCAATGTACTTTTTTGGAATGTACTGTTTTTATAATGCAATTTAACTTGAGTGACCATAAGGTCTTGACTTTGCTAAAAACAAGCATATTGGCAATAAATAAAAATTTTCCTTCTTTCTTCCCACCACCTCTCTGTCACTACATTGTTCCAGTCCTCTCCTTTCTTCTGTACACACTCTTCCACTCCTTTCAGCCATCCATCTCTTGGTCTTCCTTTGGGTCATTTACTATGCATATCCCAAAGTCCAACCCCTCCTCCACGTGGTGGGAGATGAGCAACGGCATAAAGGAAGGGATTGCCTATGGAGGTGAGGTACAGTGGGTACCTAGTGTGTCACATGACTGATACGGTAGCTGTGAAGGCCCTACAGGAACCCTGAAAAATGGCAACCAACAGTCCTATGAAGCCTGTAGTAGATAGAACCTGTTTGCAAAACAAAAACAAGTGAAATTCATATGTCATAAGTCATAAATATGGCACTCAAATCAAGTCAGATTTACATATCAAAAGACGTGATTCTAAGAGTGCCGATAAGAGTGCCCATAAAATGGGAGGTAGTCTATATAAGAAGACTCCATCTCATATAAAATTCTTCTCTGGGAATAAACTCAAAACTGTAATAAAACGAAAATTATGTAATAAGTTAATATACAAACTTGATCAATTATGAATTATTATAGATAAATGTACTTTTTTGGAATGTACTGTATTTATAATGCAATTTAATTTGTGTGACCATAAAGTCTTGACTTTGCTAAAAACTTGTAATCTCAATCTTATTGGCAATAAAAAATTATTATTATATCATATACAAGAATTTACACTTACTGAATTTACCATCTACACAGATAACAAGTAGTCATTTTGGTATCCTAACTGAATCATGATTACATATTTCCATGGATGGATAACGACTAATACCATTAAGTAAGAATATACAAATTGCAAAACCCTAAAATATATATCTGTACACTCTTTACTTTGAGATGAGATGCATGGACTAAAATAGAGAGCCAAACAAATTGCCAGAATTTTTGTTTGCATCCTTTTTTCACACTGACGAGCGGAAATTCAAATTTCACGTACATGGAAAAGAGCTAAAGAGCTCATGTGCACACCTTTGCGAGAAGGTATGAAATAAGTATAAATACGTAGTGGGATTAAATAAGATCATCCAGAATCTGTACAAGCACATACGTTGCTTTTTAATACCAATGAGGTTTCCGCCTAAATGTAATACATGTCAATTGAGGATTAAGAGACCATTACTTACGAGATGTGAGCGATTTTAGAATCATAGCGATTGCATCCAGTGGCGGATTTGATTTTGGGGGGGGGGGGGAAGTAGGGAACTTGAATGGATTTTGGGTGGAGGAAGGGGGCTTGAGTCGGGTAAGGCTTGGCTTTATAGTCATGCCACCCTTAAAAGATCACTAGAGCTAAAAATAAAAGTCTCCAATCCAAATCTCAAAAATTACGATGTCGGAGGTAGACCCCTATCCCCCCCCCCCCTGTTTACGCTATTCATTGCATCTCAAACTCCACTTCTCATCAATCACTGTTTATTCCCCAGCAATGGAACACAAATGTATTTCGAAAATTCTTGCTTTTTATAGGCCAGGGAAACTAACATTTTTTGAAATGCTGATAGAATTAGCAAATTACGCAGATTTTTTCTCTGGTATCAACGTCATTCGTTAAGAAATAATGCTGTCCTGTTTATAGTGTAGCACATTCGAAATGGTTTGGTCCAAACGCAACTCTGCCTTAGTTGTCCATTTTACACTTGGATTCCGAAGTCCTTTTTGTCTACTTCAAGCTTCTTTCTCAATTTTTCCCTACATCTTGCCACTTGTACTGCTTTTCCTTTTCTTTTTGTTTCTTTATAGGTATCGTTTCTTCTGTCTCATTTGTCTTTAGCGCATGTGTTGTATTAAAGCTGTTGATTCCACTAGTGGTTTTGTCATATTCTATTCTATTTACTACCCTTTGCAGAAGAAACTGAGAGGTCATGCATTCGTTCCCCCTTTTTTATATAACGTTCCACACTTTGTTCAGGGGATGCAGATTGGAGAGTGGCATTTCTTTTTTCACTCCTCTGTCTTGTGTCCCATTTCAACACACAGATTGCATGCAGAGCCTGGCTGCTGACAATAATTATTGATGTGTCCAAGGTCATTGCACTTTTAACATTTTGGCATGAACAAGTAGTCCTTTACTGTCATTGCAGAAAATTCTAGATATAATTTCCTGATTTTTTCTTTTCTGATCGAGGAACTGTTTTTCGTGACGTAGCGAACTATTGCCTTGTTCCTAGACCCAGTTTTCAAATTTTGATTTTCGACCACATTGCTCTTCAATTATTTTTTCGCTCAAAATTTTGATTATATGCGGATTCCACTATATTTTCGTCTTCCATTGAAATAGGATTCATAATGGTTTACATTTTCGCGGTAGTTCGCAGTTCAATTCTTTCATTAATTCGTACTGAGATTGTGGGTGAGCGGTTAGAGCTCTGGCCTTACATTTGGGAGAACCGCGTTTCGAATCCCTGTTCCGGGCATCCAGATTTGCATAACCCATGTTTCCCCAAATCACTCAAGGCGAATGCTGGGATGCTTCCATCAAAAGTCCATGGCAGAATTCCTCCCCGTTCCTTTTCCCCAGAACTTTCTCACCTACAATGACCTCGAAGAGGCATAAAGCTCTAGTTAAAGAAAGGTTAATTCTTTATTAGCCAATAAATTTTTAGCGTTCTCATTTGAAGCAGTTTCAGTTATCACATTAATACTGTGGTGTTACTCCTATTAATCTTTATTTTCTCGTTCCCTCATTTCAAGATACAGGTGACTTTTTCCGCACCTGCTTTGGGCCATCTAATGATATAAATACCACACAAGCAGCTGACGATTGCACTCGCCCCGTAGCGTAATTAGGTCTGCGTTCTTTATTTTCTTCTTTTCTCAGTTTCTCATTTCCACTCCGTAGCTGTACAATGACGTTATAATTCAAGATGTCAGTTTGTCGTTTATCTCCCGCAACCCTGGTTCAGACAGTTTCTGACACTGTTGATAATTTAGAAAAGTAACAATGTCATCATATATCGTAGCAAACGTTTTTGGGGTGATAGAACTCATCATTTCATGTCATTTCCCCGGTTGGGCTCCTCTATTACGATTGTGAGGGGAGTGGGTTTAACACAGAGAGTATCCAATTCTGCGAAACCGTAACCCAACTACACTACACAACACTATACAAGATTACACACTAATTTCGTACACTATCGCGACTGATGCTCAAAAAGAAACAGCAGAACATGTTTCCACCCTGGTTAATCCCAAGGCTATTTCGTTTCACTCATTCACTCGATCACACGGCATAATTTGCTATTCCCTTTGAACACCACATACTTACTCAAGCACTCACATGACAAGTAGAACCGGCTCTGATACCACTGCGTCCACGACTTGAACGGAGCGCACCCCAGGAGGCTTACACTCGCTACCACTGAGTCTGGATACCTCAGAGGACCGGAAGAGTGTGACAGTCATACCAATCCATTAAGGAGGGGTGATAAATAGGGTCGAAAATTACAAGGCAATCAGTGGTAGATAAATGAATGGAGAGATTGGTATATAACTACATCAGAGACGTATGTGAGGAATGTAAGTTGACACCGAAGCTGTGGCAAGGATATTTATACGAATCTCAGTTGCTAGGTTAAATGCAAAATATTTTGGATGAAATGGACATGGGAGACCAAGTTGATAAGGTAGCACTAGATTTTACAAAAAGCTTTTGACAGAGTGAGCCATAAATTGGTTCTAAATAAAGTAAAACCTATTGGAGTAGGTTAATTCTTAAAAGATAGGAAGCAAAATGTTAAAGTAGGAAATACAGTTTCAAAATAAGTTGAAGTAGAAAGGGAGTTCTACAGGGTAGTGTATTGGGACAATTGCTACACATATTATAATAAATGATTATGTTGATGGTACGCTGTCAGAAGTTAGGATGTTTGCAGATGACATAACGTTTTACACCAAGATCGAAATGACAGAATACTGTGAACAGCAGGATAACCTAGGATATCTAGCTGGGTAGGTCAACATGGATGAAAAGAAGGATCAGCTTATTATTTATACAGATAAAAAATAATGATTTTTGATTATAAGGTGAAAGTATTGCTTATTGAAGGTTTGTCATGTAAATACCTCGGGATTTCGTTTGATAACAAACTCCACGGGGCAGGATACATTGGGCAGGTGGTAGGAAAGGGTTTCATAATCCTCCACTTGTTCGAGAGAGTTACGAGGGGATGCACTTAAGAAGTAAGGTAATTTGGTTACAAAACTTTGGTCAGACAATTGCTATGGTGGTGTTGTATGGACCCACATTTTGGGTTTCAAGTACAGGAGGGTGTGCACTGAAGGGCGGCTAGATTTGTTTCTGAAAATTATTGCAGAACACAATCAGTATCTGGTAAAGTAACTGGAATTGGATTCTTTGGATTACAGGAGGAGCGTGAAGCTTATATTGGAAATAATGCGTGGAAACATATAGTTGAAAGAATTAGGACATGAAATAGAATGGTAAATATTACCATAATCACAAACTGGATTTCGATTTCAAACACAACGGTGTAGAAAAATTTTCTTTCGAAGGTAAGGAATTGAAGGATTGAAATAATATACCTAGAGAAATTATAAGTCATTTACAATTACGCCAATATAATTTAAATTTACTGGAGCGTAATAATAAACGGGTTCGTGAAAGGGGGAAAATCAGTGTGTAGGGAAACCGCCATAGGAGCAAGCGCTCCAACACAATTAAATTAAATAAAAATTAAATTATTCAAGAGTGCAGATAGTAAATTGTCTGATCAT
>JARYHS010014133.1:0-39193 GCA_031002005.1 Vandiemenella viatica | reverse complement strand
TATATAAACATTTAAATAATTTTGTTAGTAAAATTTTTGTATTGACATAAATTAAACAGTTTGTTATAATGTGAGGAGCAGAAGATAATAAATTCTCTTTTAAATGTGTAGTTCTCATTTTGCACTTTGCTTTTAAAACTATAAGCGATCTTGGAGTAGAAATTCATCAAAAGTTATTAATAAACCTATAATCAGCAAATTATAAATTCAGATGCCTCATTAATTCTGATTCATCTGAAATGAAACTTAAATTAATGACAATTTTAGAAGTAAAATAATGTAATGCATTAAATTCTGGTTAGTGTGTTATAAGCTCTTAATACATTTCTGATGCTGTCTGTCTCCAATATAAGCAGAGACAATGGAAAATCATAAAACATCTCCAAAAAATCTATGAAATCTACAATGCTATATTTAGTAACTTCGTCAACATTACTGATTATAAATGAAACCAACCAACTACAAAATTATGTTTCTTCCAATCTCTTAGCAAATAAAATAATTAACATCAAGTTTAAGAAAGTCAAAGCACATATCTATATGTCACAAGGAAATGCAAAGAAAGAGTCAAATCCCATTTCTTAAAAAGTAGCTTCTAACTCACAGTATGTGTTTGACCAATATTAATGGCACATATATTTTAAGGTCTTTGGCATTTTCAATCAGAAATTCTGCATAAATGAGAAGTATTTTGCCAGTCTTGAATTCAAATTAATTTTCTGAAAAATTTCAAAAAGTTCTTTTCATTTGCTCTTCAAATATTTACTTCTTTATTTTTATTAGATATCAAAACTAGTACTTCCAATCCCATCACTACCTTATTATTTTTACAGTCCTTATAGAAACAAACAGAAAGATCTTATTAAACAGAGATATAAATAATAATGAAAACAAAAATTAGGAAACACACAAAAGAACAATTAGAACAAAAACAACACCTATATGAGTAACATAACTTCCTATATTTTATAAATAGAAATCAATTAAGTGTAGACTTTAGAATCAACTCCTTACATCCATTTATACAAGAATAAACATCAGCACTATAATATATAAGTAAAATGATTAGTGAGTGCTAGCAACAGTTGTGGTAGTTTTTAAGGCATCATGCACTGAAATTTCTTCCTATATAATAGACAGAATACATTTTTTATGCCCCAATAATTCTCTGGTGTGACATAAGCTCAACAGAAAAGCCATAACCTAAAATAACAAGCCAAACAAATTAAAACCTAAATACATTAGCAGTAATCCTCTACAAAAGTTCACTCAATAGCAGATAAGTTTAATATTATTTTTTGAAGTCACTCATGTTTAAAAAATAAGTTGCACAATTTAAAAACAAATAGATATGAATTCAAGAAAGTCTTTCATAGTTATGAGAAGACAAATTCTACAGACTAATGAGAAAATTGCTTTTAGTTTAGTATATTTCTCAAGAGAAGAGACAAGTTATCATTGGTGCATTTCAATATCACAAGCTAACCTAAACTTATGTTCGTAGACCCTACAAGCAAAAACACTCTAAGATCAATGAACTCTTTTATGAATATTGCGTAAAAGCTTTACCACTGATTTGACACTAATTTTGATCGTGATAAGTATACGCAATAAGTTTCCTATAGACTTCTTAGTACAATTAACAATCTCTGCAATGAAGTTTTTGATGAGTAATAAGAACACTATTATGTTTATAAGTCTTTCCACAGGCTCCACAAGAAAATGGGCGTTCACTTGTGTGAATTCTTTGATGTATATGAAGACCACCCTTCTGTGTGAAACATTTTTTACATACTTCACAACAAAATGGCCGCTCTCCTGAATGAATTCTATGATGTTTTTTAAGATCCCCAGACCCCTTAAAAGATTTTCCGCAAACTTGACAAGAATATGGTCGCTCTCCTGAGTGAATTCGTTGATGAACTTCAAGATTTGCAGCAAGTCTAAAGGATTTTTCACAGATGTCACAAGAAAATGGGCGTTCTCCTGAATGAATCATTTCGTGTTGTTTAAGAGTTTTAGATAATTTAAAAGATTTTCCACAAACTTGACAAGAATACGGACGTTCAGCAGAATGTATTTTTTGATGAGTATAAAGACCACTATACTGTGTAAATGATTTTCCACAATCTTCACAAGCAAATGGGCGTTCTCCAGAATGAATTCTGTGATGTATTTCAAGCTGTGCAGACGATTTAAAAGATTTTTCACAAACTTGACAAGAATATGAGCGCTCTCCAAAATGAATGCTATGATGTCTTTTAAGATCCTGAGACACCATAAAAGATTTTTCACAAACTTGACAATGATATGGATGTTCTGCAGAATGAATTCTTTTGTGAATATAAAGATTACCCCTCTGTGTATAATATTTTCCACAGACTTCACAAGAAAATGGGTGTTCTCTTGAGTGGATTTTGTGATGTTTCCTAAGATCTCCAAATCCTGTAAAAGATTTTCCACAAGTTTTACATGAATACATTCGGTCTCCTGTGTGAATTCTTTTATGAGATTGAAGATTTATTGTAAGTGGAAAGGATTTTCCACAGACATCAGCAGGTAATGGGCTTTCTTCTGGAAGAATTATTTCATAAGTCTCAAGATTATTGGTTGGGTCAAAAGATTTTAGACAAACATCAAGTTCATCAGAGTGGAGTAAAGATTCTTGGAAGACTTTTGATTGAAACGAGCATTGGCAGGAATGGGTACTGTACTGGTTGCTTAAATCTTTAGACAGAGTAAAAGTTTATCACACATCTTACACGTGACTGACTGTTCCTCTGATAGATTTCTCTTATGACCATCTTCTATCCTTAAATTTTCTCCTATACTGTTACTATTGACTGCTTCTTCTTTTGTGATGTTTACTGTTACATGTTTCTTGTCCCTCTTCCTTCGATAGTCCCTAGAAGGAAAACAATTACTATGTTGATACATCATTATAAACAAACACACTATAGAATATTCAAAAAATAATTAATAATTACACTGATGGCACAGTAACTAATGGGAAAAAATACTTTTCTATACTCAAGTGGTTCATGAAGTAATAAATAGTATCTGAAATATACAAAGACACAGCACACAATTTTTCTATAATTGACTGTTTTATAAAGTAATAAATAGTATCTAAAAATCTTTTTAAAAATACTACACAGTGATAACTAATAACCAAATAATCAATACGAAACTCTTTTCTGTGAGCATTATATTAAGAAGTGATAAATATAGTATAGGAACTAGAGATATAAGCTAATAGATTCCAAGAATTCTTGGAATCTATTTACACACATCACATCCTCTAAGCAGTCTCAAACAAGATATTACCAAACAATCTAAGTGAATTCTTAAAAGCTGTGTAAAACTGTGTTCTTTAAAAACTAATACTATATCACTCATGAAAAACTGATGTTCGCTGTTTTTCAAAATAATAGGTACAAATTAAATTAACATTTGACTGAAAGTTTCAACTGTGTGTCCATCTTACATAGTCTCCATAGGCAGTCTTAAGAAAACATTTAGGTGATTTTCTTTCTAGTGGTTCTTAGGTATACATGGCTATTCCAAAACGAAATTAGTATATTGCTGATCGCTGGTGCGATGCTCATATATCATGTCTTTGCTGTTACGCAGGGTAGTTGCATACACTGTCTGCTGCCAGCAAATCAATGGCAGTGGAGGCTTTCACTGTATCTGCTCCACCATTACACGTGGCATTAACCATGGTTGTTCCATTTCTGCCTCTAGACTTAAGCCTGCTGTGTTTCATTCTAAGGATTGATAATACCTGTTTAAATACGTCAGTCAAACAGATGCAGATCTCTGTTAAAAGTATTGTCATTTAGTCTTCTATCAACAGTTTCTTTTATGATGGATATCTGGAACTATGTGATGCATCTAACCAGCTACTCATTTTCTAAGTTCATTTTATTACTACCTCAGCCACATATTATGCGATTGTAGACTTCTCCATTTGTTTATAATTCCCCGCTTGTATCACATGAAAGTTGCTCTTGAGATCAGTACAGATGGTCTGAATGGTAAGCATGGTCTGCCAGATGTAGAACTTTCCATATCTAGAGCATATGCTGCACCCCATAGTCTTCTTACATCTAGATCATTTTTCACTGAACAAAGCCAATCTGGAATTTTTATAAGAATATGAAGATACAAATGACCCGATGGTGAGAGCAATTTTTCTACAAACTTTCGCGGTCAATTTTCTATTTAAAAGATAAAGGCCAAAGATATTAACAAGGATGAGACAGTAATGGATACTTTAATTGTTTGGAGTAATCATTTTGCCTAAATGTACAGCGGATATGTTCAGAGTTCCAACTGCAGTCTTTCTAACCTGCAAATTTCTCTGAATCTATACAACAAAGTAAATAGCAGAGCGCTTTTGGTCTTCAAGTAGTAGTCAGTATGTGTATAAGAGAGCTTGTAACAGTACAAGTGACTGGTACTGTTGCGTGTGAACCGGGAGATGTCAGGCAGTCACGTGGTCTGAGGGTGTCCAGTTGGAGGATTATGGTGCTAGTGGGAACAGTGAACTATAAACAGATGTGTTGAAAGTAAAAGCGCTTCATCTTAAAGAACCTTGTAATCTTTGGAATCCTGAAAGTAATTTTATTGACTGATGGCCCTCTGGTGGTGAATGTATAAATATTAATAATTCACACTGTGATAAACAGCATATGTCATCAAGGTGTGATGGAATTTTCTTTATTCTCCTCTCACTATAAAGATATATCCGAATTTTCCCAATCTGTGACTGTACTAACATAAAGTAATCTAATTCAGTTGTTTTGTAATGTTCCCTTGTGCAGAATTCCGCAGGCACAGTAACGATTTTGAAACTGTGTAATTACAGGCTAGGTGGACAGCAGCTAATAATGATACTGAGGAAAGGAAGGCAACAATTTTCTTGTAATTCTATAGTGGAAGAGATGATGTCGCAAATTTCATCAATAAATCGGTAGAAAGACAAGTTTTAGAGGCATGTCCTCCCATGTTCCGTCATCGAAGTACTATATGCACAGAATTGCTACAATTGGAAACACAGGTGATCAAATTACTATAATATCAGTATGTTTATAGAATTTCCCTGGTATGCAAAACACATATATGTAACAAATTCAAACAAGATAACAACTTGGTTTTACAAGAAAGATGCAACAGCTATATAGAAATGAATTCTATTGAGCAATGATTTGGCATTGAAACTAATAATAATGTTATCTGAGTGATAACTACATAATGTTATCAGAATATCATTATGTATGGTGTTAACAAATTGAGACGAATTCTTCACGTGATGAGAGCAGTAGGTGATAATCAAGCAAACCTGTCAAATACATGGCCATACCATATATAGGCATCCCTGTAGCATTTACAATAGCTCATCAGGACATTTTCCTAATGGATTTTTGGTAGGCATAGGGTCTTGATGGACTGGCAACATGAGAAGCGAAGGCTTGTAAGTCTGTCCAGTCTCCTTCAGAGTGCATCTGTTTCATCTCAGTCTTGGTGATCGAATCATCAATAAAAAGCAAGCAAGAAGAATCTTGGCATTGTACAGAACCGCAGAAAAAAAATAATTGTACCATAACCTTTGTCTAATGGAAACACGATATCTTCTTCATTCTGATTTGGGAACTAAAAATTCACATTCTAATTTTGTAATGTAAGTCTTTGAAGGCTTTCCTTTCTGCAGACCACTACAGTTATTTCTGCGTATCTCTTCAGCCATTCCTTCAGGAAGTGTCAATGTAACTTGCTTGGCTATGAAGATAACGTCCCTCGAAGGAACCACACTCAGCAATTGGATTAAATATGAACATTGTAGCTTCGTGGAGTTATATTTCAGTAGGATATTCACCATATGCCTGGTACTTGTGCATTTGACAAGCAACTGAACTAGAAACTCTGCACAGAACATCAATACACTTATTTTTTCCCAAATAGCACATACATGACATGAAAAATACATAACTTTTCTCAAAATTTTGTGTTATTTAGCACCATCTGGCTGCAAAATCATAAGGAATACATCAAAGTAAAATTCATATTACTAACATAAAACATTCACAAAACAGGAAAGAGATATTTTTCAATATCAACCTATACAAGGCTACAATTAATAATAACATTTCTACTAACAATTATTTCCAAGGAATAATTAGATGTAATATAAAAATCATAAAACTAGATTAATATAATATGGCAAAACAATACTATTAAATATGCTAAATTAATATGTTTACACTTGTGAAATAATTTCAAAATTATAGTGGCATAGTATGCAGCTAATTACTTTCAACCACACTGATAAAATGAAAATCCATAAAGATGAGGTTCAATCTAACATCCATTGTAATTATAATTTCAGATTATTAGAAACTGGAAGTATGTTTTACCTTTTCTAAATACTACAATATGTAAATTAAAATGAAATGAGTGATACAACAGTGCAACCAAAGTGATGTGTATGAACTATGTATTTTATATTCTGATCATTACTTCCCTGAATTACACGGCTGAGTGTCAATGCATCTTATTAAAGAGCTTAATAGTTTTTCATGATAGACAAATAAGACTGTCGGTCAAACAAAACATAAGTTTTGAAATAAATCACTACTGAATTCTCTAATCAATATCAGATAGAAGACAAGTAACATTTAAATATCAAAAAAATTTTGACTATTCTTCTAGATTTGCGAAATTGTTTAAATGAGCAGTTTGGTGACAGATTAGATGAAGAGTCACTGAAAAAACACTATATACATAGATATCATTCACCCCAAATATGATAATAATAATCAAAATAGAATAATAAAGACCTGTTAGCTGTATAAGTAGCAACATCGAAATATATAACTGATCTAATCTATATAAAAAGATAGCACTTGTTGTTAATACCAAGTTTCTTATACTTGTTGCAATCATTGAAATTTTTATATATGCAAATATATTCTGTTGTGAGCTATTAGCCAAACAGGAATGGCTCTACAATTTATTAAAAAAAACTGAATCAAAGTGCCTATTTCCATATATACCACTTTATAATTAATAAGCACAATAAATCTGAAATGACCTAGCAAGATAAAAATTGTACAATCTTCCTACCAATTCTTAAGACTTGACTCACAAAGGTTATAATAAATCCCATACCTATCAATGCTTAAGTCCCATAAGAATTTTATTTTTAATACTAGTCTTGCCAACAAGCAATTTATAATCCACAGCATTATGAAATCAATAGGCTAACATAAATTATTCAGAAAGTTAAAACAGATATACTGCATTCTTGCTACAGGATAATCCTGTTTGGTTATGCTGAGTGTGTCTGGATATTGTGACCCTGTTTATCAATAACTAAATATGTGTTCCGCTGAATAGTATTAGCTGTCAAGGATGGTTAATCATGGCAGCCAAATGAAGTTGCAATGAAACTAAATACTATGTTTGTAAAGGATGCCATCTTTGTGGATGCAGACGTTCAGTGCTTGTGGATGTGGATGTTTTGTGGAAGCGGATGAGAAGGGGGAAAACTAAATTTATAATTATTTGGATATTTATATTTTATCAAAAATAAACTGAAAATCAATATAAGTAATTTTTATGCCAAATTCTACATTTTTCATAAGTAAATTCAATTTTCATATAATAATCAATATTGACTTTTAGCCTCATTTTTCAACACCAAAAAATATGGGAACACTTCACAAGTGAATTAAATTAGTTACATAGCTATGCATGCATCTAAAAAACAATCTTAGTCATATAAAATTTGTGGAGTTTGCGGCTTGAATAATTCAAGCACAAGCACCACCACACACATCTCTGCATCCCTCCCCCCTTCACCCCCCCCCCCACAGCTCTAGTGGCCATTCACAGTGAAACTTGTGGGACCTGTAATGATCCAGTTTTCGATAAAGGACTCTTCATGGGCCGTGAAAGGGGTTACAGGACTATATGTAGGATGTTTGGATGCTTCTGGACAACCAAAACCGGTCTTTGCCATCCAACAAGCTATGGTGTTGGAATATGATTGGAGGAAACATCTTGTGAGTGTGTGAAAAGGACACGTGGAAAGGATTGATAGGAACATTTTGTTGGACTCGTTCTGGTAGTGTGAATGGGTGAGCACATGCTACAGTATTTCTACACAGATGTTCTACACTTTTTACTGCTTTACTTTACAAACAAATTCGAACTTGTAAAATACTTGCTTAGGTTACAACACATTTCAGTCCACTGTCACTTTTATTGCAAGATCATCAGAAGAAAATAACCACATTGTTGTTAGTGACGATGGGCAGAATCTCGTATACAGAGAAGAGAATAATAGATACTGCAATGTAAGCAAAACATCAGCTATAGATCTGCATTAAAAATTGCGAATGTGGAAGTGAAAGCAGAGGTATGATTTCATACGAATAATCCGCACTTGTGGATGTGGAGCACCTTACATCCTTACTAGATACCAAATATGCCAGCATTCTTATAATGAATCACAGTTTTCTTTACATGTATAATGGTTACTTGCAACCCATACCTACTGAATGAACACACATATATATCAAATATCTACAGGATATAATTGACAAGGAATTATACTGATTGTAATCCAACAGATATAACTAAAAATTAGTGAAAAATTTCTGCCAACAAAAAATAATTCTTTCAAAATGGCAAAATGGCAAAATTACATTAGCATCTGATTAAAAAAGGAATAGTTTATCTTACCTTCCATATGAAGTTCTGTTACTGCATTTATGAAGATGCTGTTTGTCCATATCTTCAAACACTTCAGAGTAATATGTAGAAATATACAAGGGAGCTGAAACAGCTGAGATGTGGGTGAAGGCATGTTCTATTAGTGAGCACCAAGAGAAAAAAGTGTATGCACAGAATGCACAAGCAAACTCAATTACTGATGGCTTTTTAAGTAAAATGGTTTTTGTCTCTTGACAACTGTGGGCACACAATTTTGACAAATTTAAGAAAACCTGCCCACAATTTTGACAGGTATGTAATGGTGAACTTATATATAGGCATGACTGAAGACATGGCTTATTAGCAAGTCTGTTGTGGAGAAATATTGAAGACATATCACATGTATATTGTGACTGACAGACAATGCGGACTGTGCTATCAATAGCCTCATCAGGTATATCAATACAGCGCACGTCACATGGTCCTAAAAGTGTTTTGCTAACTTGTACCTTCTCCACCATGCTAACATCACACAAAAATAGTTGTTTTTGTTGGAGTTCAGCTTTTGGCCTGTAAAATATAGAGAAAACATTTGAAATTAATTCACTGCAAATACTGATAAAGAATTACATAAAGATATACTATCACAGAAAAAATAATAAAAGTAATAGAAATTCAATCTTTAGTATGGAGATTAATATTTTCTTTACACGAATTTGATACTCATAATTATACAGTTCTCAATTATGATAAATAAGGGATATGAAAAACAGTTGCTAAGAACTACTTATAAGTATTTTTATTAGGTCGTGGACCCATTTGTTTATTTCAGAAACATTTCCCTTTAATACAGATTTGTTCACAAGAAAATTAAGATACATCTTAAAACCAATGTAATGTGAGAGTTTTATCAAAGCAGCACTGTTATGGGTTAACAGAGCAGCTTTCAATGGGAAGTCTGGGTTTAAATGCCTCTTTTCTGTAGTATGTAAATTTATTTACTTTGTGAAGTGCTTCCCCAAAGAATTATGCCATATGACATGACTGAATTAAAAAAAAGTACTATTGTTTTGGTAATTTCTAGATCAGCTGTTAGAGAAAGTGTTCTTACCACACTATTTATCTCCTTCTGTATTAATGTGATATGTTTTTATAACAGAGTTTCTTATCCATGTGAACTCCAAGTAAATTTATGCTCTTTGTTTATATTTTTACAGTTTACTTGTAAATCCTACAAAAATTTTTGTTTTGTTTTAAACTTAATATAATGGTATATAAAAATTTAATTTTAATAAATTTACCTTAAACCAGATACTACTATTTTGATTAAATTATACATCATTGTTTGGTATGTTTTTAATAGTAATGCTAGTTTAATAAAATATTCTTAAACTTCTACAACAGACATTTGTGGAATGGCATGTTGTATTTTCTTCCATGCTGATGAAGCATCTTTACTAAATTTAGAATTGTAAAGGAAGAATTTCTGCATTTGACTTTCTATGTATGAATTAAACCACTTATCTGTGGTGTCATAAATATCACAATATTCCATATTTCCAAAATAAATTCATGATTTACACACTCAAAGAAACATGCTACAGGGCACATTTTATTATTCAGTTTTTCAAATATATTATTTAAAAATAAATATATATAACCATTTTACAGAAGATCATTTTTGGAATACAAATTATCAAATAGTGAGAATATTATAGTGTATAAAACGTTTTATGATTCTATAATACTTGAATTTTGAAAAATCTTTGAGAATACTGGAATTAAAAAATGGGGTAGTAGCTGTCTACAGATGTCTCTTCCCCTTTTTTAAATAATGGTTTTACAATAACATATTTTAGTCTCTCTTAAAATGTACCTTACATTAGACATATGAGCAAGTATGTGACTGATACAATGTGAACACCTTTTGAGTAATTTACATAAAATGTCATACCTACAAGAATTTTTAAGGTTTAATTGTTTTATGGGCATGTATACTAGATAAAGTATTATTAAATGAAAATATTTTGTTACTATTACTAAGAAAATTTTATATTTTCTACCAATGTATCAGGTGGAATGCTAATGACATTTTTTCTATGTGAGCACTACGTTATTAAGGTCATGAAATTTGCCAGTAGCATAGTTAACTCAACTTTCTAAGAGGATATAATTAAAATAAATACATAAACCATTTAATAGCCCCTATAATACTTTGACAGTCTTAGATTACAACGTTAAAGAAAATGCTTTCTCTGTTATAAATGAAAAATATGTAATTTTGTTATAGCAATAACATTTAAGTCAGTTTCTAGTTTTGAAGTAGTGAGAAAACATAAACAATTTGTATACAAATTTGAGGTTACCACTGACTTTAGACATGTTAAACAGGTGACTTACTAAGATGGTACAAGACACAAACTCTCTCTCTTCTCTTGTTCATGCAGAGAATGCTTATCAAACAATCTTTAGGCCAAAGACAAAGCTTTCCTGCTACAGTGGCCTTTTTATACTTATGTCTTTACACCTCATCGATGTTGAGGTCATTAGAGGTGAGATGAGACTGAGGACAAGGAATGAGAAGGAATTTAGCCAGGGCCTTTTTGAAGGAAGCATCCTAGCATTCACCTGGAGTAATTTTGGGAAACCATAGAAAACCCAATTCTGGATGCACGGATGAGGATTCAAACTGGCGTCCTCCCTAATGTAAGGCCAGAGTGTTAACTATTCACCAAAAACACTTGGTGATGCAGTGGATGAAGACACATTAGAGTGTCACATTTGGCAGGAGTTTTAACAACCAAGTATACATTTTGCATGCACTTTGCAAGGGTTACCCGAGTTGCAACCATAATTAGTTGGAGGCAATGGCAGTTTTCCTCATAGTTGTTACAGTCTTGGCTTCCAAAGGAACAAGTGGATGTTCAGGTAAGCACACTTTGTGACTGAGGATGTACTCAGACCAAAAACTTTTTTATTGTGTGGCCCAAACAAATCTTTATGCAGAGGCCTTATAATACTGCGTCAAGCTAGAATAGCCATCATAGGGACTCTCAATATCTTCCATATTGTGACTTAACTAGCATAGTTACATGTTATGCACATTTTAATGTTAAATTTTTTATTCAAATTGAGACATGATGCTGATATTAATAATAATAACCACAGCAATAATAGAATAGCATACTTGTTATATGCCAGCATGATCTACATAAAGATAACACATATAAAAGAGTAACTTACTAACTTTAAGACAGCATGGCTGCAAAGACAGAAAATAAAATTATATTTGGCTGGAGAGTAAATGGGAAAACTGACAATAATTGTGTTATTGTTGTTATTGGTGAAGCTCTAGCAAAGTAACTAACCATTTGATTATTCTTCTAAGATCTGCTTTTCTGTGAAGACTCTTCATCTGCAGGCTACCAATAGCAATTATTTTTCCAGATATTTACACCACTCATTTGCGAAGGATGGAGAAGGCTTCAAATAGTTTAGCAATAGTTTACATAAACTATCATTATGAATGATAAGACACCTAATTGGTAGTGAATCTATTTCAGGGCCACTGTAAACATCATGTACAGTCAATATGTCCTGCAAGGACTACGCAAAAGCTGGCTTCTTGAAGCTTAATTATTGCTCTCAATACTGATTGACTAATTGGATGACTATGACTGGCGAGAATAGCAGCTTTGTTGAAGACATGTGTGCAAGAATAGGTTACAAAAGTCGGTAAAATTGTTTAGCTAAACAATATTGACTCATCGAAGTCTCCCAAAGATTGAGAGAGGGTACTGCCACTGATGTTCCGACATTAATGTGGACTAGCAATCAAAGCTGACAGGATCGAGCCTGCCAAATGTGACTCCGAAGTAAGAATTTTTATCAATTAACAAACTATGCTGTATTGTGTCTGTGTTCACCAACCAAACCAATTGAAAGTTATCTACTCAAATTCAATGTGTATCTAAAAATACTTATTCCTCTTTAATATACCCTGAGATCCAAAACGAGCTTCATATAACCAAATTACTTAGCTGCTGTGGTAAAAGCATAGCAGTGCAGGGATAAAGTGATATAATATGATGGTAATGTAAAATAAGAAAAATAAAAAGAAAGTAAAAATTAACAGATAATGGCATAACAATTATGATGATGCAGGTACTAAATATTCTTGGACTTCCCACAAGGGAAGCACATCAATTTGAAGTGGCATTTGAAACTAGTCTCCGACTTCATCTTTCAGCGAAGTGTTGAGGTTCCAAAGAGTCCATCTTTCTATGGACCATGCCAGGCAATGGTTGCCGGTGCCGTCACAGTTACTGTGCCTGGTGGGACAAACTGGACAATGGGGCACGAGGCTTGGTGGGGATACGTGAGGTGCTAGGGCTTGGCTGGATGTAAGAATGATGTCTGTGTCTCTGCTTCCTTAACTGGACTATAACAAGGTTCCACGATGTACTGAATTGACAGCCCGTATATCTGTTCATGATGTCATTCACATATCTACAGCATCCTTAATCTCGCTGTCCAGTATCTGTCTGTGTCAAAGTCAAAGCTGCGCCTCTCGCCTATGCTGTGCAAAGTTACCACTGACTTTGTAGCATGTTCCAGACCCACACCTCTTGTGTGTTCTAAGCAGCACTGAAACACAGAGCATATTGTCTGCCCGAAGTAACACTGCACACATTCATACTGTGTGATGCCACAAACCAACCTTTGTACTCTGCAGTAACAACCTTATCAGACGTCCCCAATCATTATCAGCAAACAAGAAAAGAGGAAAGTGCAAGTGCTAGATTACAAGCTTGACAAAGAATAAAGGCAAGTTGTTTCATCTAAAGAGATGTAAAGACCTATTGGAATGATGGATGAATAATAACGACAGTGATGAAAACAATGATAAACAGAAAGTCTACTCGGCTGATTGGAGTGTAAATCTTGATCTAAGAAACCAGTGATCAGATTATTTCCAGGTTTACAGATACCGGTACTTAAGAAGTAATGGTTTTATTAGGATAGATTTTTGAGTAGGCCTAAATTGTTACACAGCGACTTAATTTTCAAGAAGAAAGATAAAAAGGGTGCTTGTGTGTCCAAACTATTTTGGCTAGTTTGTTTATTACACATATTGGGAAGTGAGAATGTTGAAAACCATTTGAGACTGAATAGAAAGAAAACTCTAATATCACATGTCTACAGAGTATGCCATAAACTGTTAGATGTAAATAACCAAAAATAGTAACAAAAAATCAAATACTGGGATATTTTTCTGCTATTTCAGTGGTATTTAGTAACCTGCAATAGACCATTCTATTTGTGTAGCTGAGAGTGAAACAAGGCCCAAGAAAGTGTTGTCATACTTCCATACACTGATATTGAAACTCTACTGTCTTCTTGACATGCCAGATTATGACAATAGGATGCCCACAATTCTGGTTTTGTTCTTCACTACTTGGGGATTAAGGACTAGAAGCAATCATAGAGGTGCTTTCAAGTGTAGGTATGTAGGTTAACCTTTTTTTTTTTTTTTAATTGCTATTATGACCAGTGAGCAAGTAATACCCACAATAATTTGGCTCCACTGTCACCCCCTTATGGGACAAATTATTTTAAGTACTGGAAAAACTTTAGGAAAAAGCAACATTCTATTGAAAAAAATAAATTATAAGTGGTAAAAGGAAGTTAATTTGCTATAGGAATTTTTAGAATAATTATTTAATGGCTTAATGAGTTAATGATTCTATGTAATTTGTTTAGTTTGAACTGTACCTGGAAAAATATAGTGAAACTTGTGTTTAATATGAGCTACTAGATGGACACTGTGATATCACGTTTTATCAGCCACTCATCACAGCAAAAATGGAGAATGTTAAATCGGAATAAATCTACATGTCAGATTGGTTAGCAGGTGCAGATCACATTTTAGAGTAGCATGAATCCACATGTCAGGTGGTAGGTTTAATTAACAAATAACTGCCTTACCTATTGAGACAGGCACTGATAACTGAAACCTGCTTGATCCATGTCTTCTAGCATATTCTGAAAAAATGAAGAAAATATTAACTGCACAATAATCTCATATAAACTTGGGATAATAAAATATATGTACTGATGAAAATTTAATTATAAGAAAACTGCAAAACTTCGCATTGAAAGTAGTAAAACAATCATTCACTTTTTACGCAGCATTTTAAAAAAATCAAAAAATCACAAAACAGAAACTGTCTAGTGTCTTCCAAACTCGACACACCACTACCCACATTAAAGCTCATTATTCTACCATTAATTTCTTCAATGTGTAAATATAAGGTACTGGAATACTCATATCATAAGACTCCAAAGCTGGCACATTGTGCAATTATAATACTTGAGCAAATAATGTAATCCACTAGTGAAATCATGAAAGCTTCAAGAGTTAACATGGATTATTGGCATTATTAACTGGAACTGATCCATAATCTGAACACCTAGGTCTAAGGAAATATCAGATTATTCAGTAAATGAATGGCAGACAAATTGTTAAAATATTCACTCATTTGACTGTACAGAATTCCAAAGTTAGTCTATTTTTAATATTTATTTTGCTTTGCAAGCTTAATTACTGGTATACATCATTCTGCAGCTATGCGTTTAAATACATTAAGGAGAAAGTGAAATCAGTGTACTGACTATAACCTACATGAGCAGGTAAAATTAATTACTTTTTTAATTTCCCTGATTTCATACAAACATTTCTCATTCAATGCCATCCTGTTGGGCAACATATCTAGGTCTGCATTTATAATGTCATCGTTTCACATTTAAATTCAATTATAACTAGAAAACAAATGTGAGACATCCACAAACTGATGACCTCAGTAGCTTGAGTTTTTTTGTCAGCTAACAATAAAATAAAAAGAAAAAAATGCTTAATAGAAATTACAGAACAGCACGTACATAATAAACTGCATTAAGGTAATCAATTTCAGTGTTTGTAACTACCTTCACATAAAATGAATGTGTTGTCCAACAGCAGAACAACAGATCCATTATTTTATAAACAGTAATGCAGGCATTTCCAATTCGACGTAATATAGCGATAAACTTACGGTTTAAAAAATATCAAATGATTCATAACAACATTCACAGTTTCTGTAAAGGAATTAGCTAACAAGATCAATTGATAAAAACATTTCACACTTAAGAGCATAATGAACATTATATTATTCATGTTAAGCATATGTATAAGTGAGATGAGTTCATCAGGGATTTCACGCCATCCACACAAACGACAGCAGTTTTCAAAGTAATCACCAGGCCAGTGAAAGTGTGTCTGAGGTGTTGTAGGACATTAATTAATATATGAACTTCACGAATGTACAAACACATCAAAGTACCAAACCTACCTCCTCCTTAATATACACAGCATTTATTGGCTCCATATCACCACCTCTTGACGAATCTAGAGACGAATATACAATATTTCTTTGTAACAAACCTACCAGACGTAGCATACACAACTGATAGTTGATATAATTACAAAGATACTGACACTTACTGCTCCAAAGAAAACCTTTCATTTTCTTGTTTTTTACTATAATTAAAAATATCACTCCGTTAGTTGATAACTACGGTTCTTTTATTCTGTTGGCAGAAACAACATTTTATGGATACACAAAGGTTATTTTTTTTTAAATAAAAAAAGTTTATGTAACCGCAATGTTTTAAAAATCCAAGGGACCTATTTCTTCTCGCTGCATTACGGAATCCTAGGTATAAGTATCTCCAGTTGTGTTAATTTGTACATCTAAATTTCACATTAACACAAAATGGAACACTAAAACACCTAACATAGGGTCGGTTGGGGTAATTCCGGAACGGGGTAATTCTGGAAAAGTTTAATGGCGGACTTAATATTAAGGTTAGGGAATTTCCATGCTAGTATGTTGTACATCGAGATCAGTTGGTCACATTGATAGTTCTTGGCGCCATTTTTGTATACATCATTGCTGTGATAAGGGCGGATTCAGGAGAACGTGCATAAACATCCGTTTTTCAAACCAACTACTCCTCTTTAGAGCCTTGCAGATAAGTGAAAACAATACTTAATTGAACCATATAGTGTATTATCCACTTTTAAAGATTATGAATGATCGATTTTATGTGTTTTGGAAAATGACAGGTGTACCTGCGTCCATTTTGAGGATAGTCCGGAATTACCCCACCGCAAAAGAGTAGCGGGGTAATTCCAGACGATAAGGTTTCCTATCCAGGTTTCATTATTAATTCACATTTTGGTCTGTTTTAGGTATAAAATGCCAAGGACTTACGTTAAAAAAAAGGTTGGCTCTCCTAGTCAGCTGATGACTTGGCTAATGCTGTTAGGGATGTAGAAAATAAAAATATGACAGTCAAAGGGGCTGCAACTTTTTATAATGTTCCAAAAGCTACAATTTTGTTGAGTATACCAAGCAACAGGTGGGCCATGGTCCTGGGCGTCTCACCAAACAACTGTTTGGGAAGCAATTGGGAGAATTTGGCCAAAAGGAATTAAGAAAGCTAACACTCAAAGTGGCTTCAAATCAACAGGAATTTTTCCCATTGACATAAAAAGGGTGGGTGAAACCTTGTTTACAGAGCTACAACTGCAGTCTTACAATGCCAAGAAAGAAAGGTGTTTGAAACGATCATCTGCTTTTAGTTCAGGCCTTCCTTCCCCTCCAACGACAAAGAAATTAGTCGAAAAGTCTGGCCCAAGTTCAATCGATAGTCCCTTATCAGAGGAATCTTTCAAGATGGTAGAATCTGCTTCAAACTTTCCTTCACCACAAGAACCTCCTCTCCATATTCCTCGAACTACTGGCTTCATCACTTGCACACAGATTAATGGAGATTAAGAAAACACAATTGAAGCAAAAGCCTTAGATTTGTCAACTAAAATGCATGGCAATACCCCTGAAAAGCCCATTAGCATAATTGATATTTTTGCAAGCAAAATTAAAAGTGTTCCAAAAAAACACTGAATTTAGCACAGTTAAACAGAAAACACCATAACAAACGCTGAGGTTAAAAAATCTCAAGTATGGAGAAGTTTTAACCACAGATGAGGTACTGAAGCGGCTACAGGAGGCCCAAGAAGCTAAACAGAAAAAAAGGTGCCAAGAAAAGCTGGAACAACTAACAGATCTGCTAAAGAGAAAGGAATCTGAAGAAGAGGATTTAGAAGAGCAGGTGCCAGATGTTAAAGACATCTCTGATGAGTACGAAGGGGAAAGTGAAGATGAAGATCTCGTTATTATGGAGGATTTTGAAGATTCAGAGGCAGGGTCCAAAGCTAATCGGGATGATTTTGTTCTGGTACAATTCAAAAAGCAAAGCCAAAAGGAATCGTTTGTTTTTTATATTGGAAAAGTTACTGAAATACAAGAAGTTGATTTGATTGTATCATTTTTAAGGAAAAAAAAATAAATCTTTTATTTTTCCTAATGTTCCTGACATAAGCCCAGTTTCAAAAAATGATATTAAAAAAGTTCTTCCTATACCGTCAGTACGCAGGGGCTATTACTGTTTTAACATAATATTTCCCTCAGATATTAAAATTCTTTAATTAGTTATTATGTTTTGTGCAAACAGAGTATGCAAACTCTAAATACCTAGTTTATGTTTCATATATATTCCAACACATGTTTCTTTTATGTTTCTTTACGCATAATAAAGTTCTATTGAATTCAGTATCTAATAACTTTCCTTTCCTGTTCCATGCTAAAATAAATTTAAGAGCGATGACATCATTTGCCTGACACAATATAAGAGCGATGACATCATTTGCCTGACACAATATCAGTGATATTGTGGGTAGATTAGAAGTAAGTATCATTGAAATTCTCCCAAAAATGCAAAACTATTTCCATCCGGAATTACCCCAAACTGCCAGTTGGGGTAATTACGGACGATGAGATCTGAGGCTGACACTTCACCTTCGATCTAATGAAGGTCTAACATATATACTTCCTAAATATTATTGGATGGACATTGCTTTGACCTATGATCTGTGTCCGAAATTACCCCACTGACAGTGGGTAATTCCGGACGAGGTGGGGTAATTCCGGAACCTAATTTACCAGCAGTAAAATAATTTTTTTAGCCATTAAATTGACATGATTGGATTCATTATCAAATAAGGAATCTGATCATACTCATTGATTGCGAATTTAACAAATTTATGGGGACTAAAACCAATTAAACACTGAAAAAATCATCAAAACTGTCAAAACCGTCCGGAATTACCCCAACCAACCCTAATGATTATAATTAACTGCCATGGTGTTATATGCCACTCGAAATATCACTACCTACTATTGAAGTGTTACCCGAAATTCCGTGTTAATGTTTTCTATTGCTTCAAATCAATTACTCAAATTTCGGATTTCGTTAACTGCTTGTAGAAGCTTTCTTAATTACTTAAACATAAAATCAGTGGCTAATATAAATTTTTAGTCATTTTCCGCTCCTAATTTATTTACCAGCCATCATCACCAATTTATACGCCTGGTTGGGGAGAAGTGGTTAATGGGAGTCACTTAAGCAATTATTGAAATAAAAACCATAACTCAAATAAGATATTTATTTCAAATATTTTATTTCAAAATTTATTTAATAAACTAATTATTGAAATCAATTTTAATCAGTATGCCAAGGTATTTTTGTGATTACATTTTTTTTTTTTTTATTTTAAAAGCAGGTTTTATAACCAAAGCCCTTATATGCCCTTATATGCCCTTATGGACAATCAGAGTAAAACAAAATCTAACACATCACACACATAGCCCTGAGCTGAGTCCCAGCCAGTGCACTAGAAATGAGCCAATAATCCACATGAAGTGCACATGTACCATACTTCGTTGTTTCGTCCGAATTCGTCACATATTGGGCATCCCTATCCGGCATCATCTGTGCCATTATTCTTATCATCTTGGCATAAATCATTATTCATATCAGACACTCATAAATCCTGAAGAGATTCTTTTGTGATTTATTGATAGCCTCCTTCTCTCCTTTCACTTTCCTTTATCTTTTGGAGACGTTGGTGATTTATTTGCGTTTTCCTTCTTTAGACCACTTTGAGAATTCGTTTCTATTTGTTTTCATTTTCTAGCAGGCTGTAGTTGAGATGGGTTGAAGTCAAAGTGTGGAATGTTTCTTCTGTCAGCACTGTATTGTATTGACAGAAGTTAATTTCATAGGCACTGGAATAAAGTCTTGAAATTTCGGCATCTTTTCTGATGGGGTTTCAGTCTGAGATGTTGGTGCAGGCACTGGTTCAGGAAATGATACGACAACTTATCTTGACGTATCAGGATTTTCACTCAATTCTTCTGTCGTATCATTAGCAGCAGTAGGTGCAGGGATTCACTTGGTACAACAGGTTCATTTCGGAGAACTTCACCTGCAATAAAGTATTCTTCCAAATCGGGTTGGGATTCATTGGCCAGTCACCCTAAGGCCAGATTCTCCCTTGCTGACAGAGGCAACGCTAGAAAATTCTCACTACGGACGTTACATTATAGGGATTTATTTTTTCTGTATGATGACTCATCAGGAACATTTCGCATTCTTTTTTATAAGACGCTTTGAGTGGTCCAAAAAATAAAACGTTCAAAGACTGCATCCTGTGGGACCTGTGCGTTGGATGAGATAGCATATGAATGTGTTGTGGCTTTTGCTGTGCTCGTAAACTGTTTTTGAGGTATGACTAGCGTGCTGTCAAGTATTAACAGGACAGGTTCATCTGTAGATGGTTTAGCATAACGAGTCATTCCGCGAAGACTGTCATTAATCCATCCATTATTTGAGCACTTGTACAAAGCTCCTGTGGGCAATCCTGCTCGAGGAGTGAAGTCAGTCTCTTTCTAGGAAAAATGAACATTGGTGGGATGATTCCACCAGCTGCGCTCACTGCATATAACATGGTGATATTTTTCCTTCTTTCACAACTTGTGACAGATCCCACTCTTTGCGGATCGGTATTAGCTAGTATTTTTCCTGGGTCTAATACAGTTGAGCTTCCGGCTTCATCGCAGTTGTATATATTTTTTTGGGACAGACTTTAGATCATTCATTAGTCCTTCCAACAGTTTATTAAACAATTGTCTGGTTGTGCGATCGATTGGCTGTGTGTGTGGAGAGCTGCTCATCAAACTGCGATTTTGCATTCATCAGCTAAGTTTTTGTAGACTAAATTATTCTAAAATCTTTAATTATCACATAAATTCTTAGGATTATTGCTAACGAGATTACTCAATAAATAACAGTTTAAATTTTGTGTCATTGTTGTTAACTTTATTGCTAGTTAATTGAACGTTTTACTTAATTAAATTTAGCATAAGCTTGATAGTTAGATGAATTATAAAACTATAGCAAAGGTAAAAATAGTGGTTTAAGTTATTTTATTGTGTTAGATTTCTTATATACCGTGAAAACTTCAAATCACTAGTTTGAATTTCGATTGTTAATTTTTTTTGTATTGTCCTATATTAAGGCTTTATTGGCTTAAAATAACACAGTTTCTTAATTACTTAGTTCCGGAATGGTAATAAAATTAACTGGAAATAATAACTAATAAACATAAGTAATCATATATAGCATTAAGTTGTTCACATTAGCTTAATACAATATCATTATTTTAAGTTCAACTATCGATATCTAAATCAAGTTTACGAAAACAAAATCGTACGTTCTAATAATTAACCTGTTCTGCCTGAAATTTAATTGTGTTTAATTTCCATCTAATACATAAAAATCAAAAACTTCCTACTTTTTTAATTTTAAAAAAAACTTTCATAAGTAACTAATTAGTTGTTATCTATATTAGCACTAAATACTATCGACCTTCCATCTTAAGTTTGTTTCGAAATTCATTAGCTTAAGTTCTATTCATTGGTTCTTAAGTAGTTTAGTTACCTACTCAGTATTCATAAAACTTCAATCAAATTATATATATATATAAAAATTCAATAGTTAGTCGAATATAGCGCCTATCATATTTAGTAAAAAGCGTTAAAAATATAGTATAAACATTACAAGACTACTTTATCAAATAAATTTATGATTTGTTTAGAAGATGGTTGAAGTATTTGGGAAAATCATGACTGGAAACTATGGCGCCTGTCGTAGGTACGTCGCGAAGGGGATGGGTTGTAGTTGGTGTAAGAAGTGGTTGCACTGGGCTTATAGGGAAGGGGAAACGTGGGAAATAAATGAGGCTGTCCCATGGTTTAGTTCACTTTGTCTTAGGGATGATAGGATGTGGGAGATGGGCGAAACGATTAGGGAGTTGCGTGAAAGGATCAGGGTTCTTGAGGCTCGTACTGTGGAGGCTCAACCTGTGGAAGTCCAGCCTATGGAGGCTCAGACTGCAAGGGCATAGCCAGTGGGGGCTGAGCTTGTCGTGGCTCATGCTGTAGAGGCAGAAAGTAGAGAGTTCTGTGTTGGGGGTTGTGCCTGTGAACACCATTGGTAGGTGCGGCTTCAATATGCATGGCCTACACCTAAATAGTATGGGGAAGGGAGTACTTTCTGAGTAGTTAGCTAAAGCAGTGAGGGAGCCCATTTCCAGTGATGGTGGGATCAGGACTGTGCCTTTTTAAGTTAGGGGGTGACGGTGAAGGGACAAAAATAGATTATCAAAAGTGCTACTGATTGCAGATTCACGATGAGAAAAGTCACAGATGTTAAAGAATTAGATGAAGTGGCTGAAACAATAACTGACTGGGGTAACACTGGGAAACAGGAGATAAATACTGAAAATGTAAAGCCAGTAGGAAGGGTGTTAATGGTAAACTGTAGAAGTATAATGAACAAAGTAATCGAATTTGTAAACTTAATAAAGATACACGAACCAAAAGAAATAATTGGGGTAGAGAGTTGGTTAAAAGAAGACGTACTAGACAGTGAGTTTTTCCTGATGGTTACAGAGTGTACCGAAAAGATAGAGTAGCAATTGGTGGAGGAGTTTTCATACTAGTTAGCAAAAACTACCACAGTTCACTGGCGATCATAGATCAAGTCCATAAGTCATTTGGGGTAGATTTCTAGGATGATAAAAAAGAAAAAATCAGTGTGTTGGCTGTTTACCGCAGTGGAATAATGACAGATGAAGATGAGGCTCTTGGGAAAAATTAAATTCATACTCAGATTTCAGAGGGGAGAATAGAATGATCATCATTGGTGGGGATTTAAATTTACCAACTGTAAACTGGGAACGAAATAAAATAAATAACACAAGAAAACAAAGATTTGCAAATATCTAACTAAGCGAAGGAGGATTTACACAAGTGGTTGAGCAAAACACTAGGGGACAAAAATATTTTGTATATATTTCTAATTAAGCCCGATGAGGTGTGTCAAGTAACTGAAGGAACAAGTGGTCATGATGCAGTTCGGATGGATATTAGAGGATTCAGTAAACCAGCAGCCAAAACTGAAGGAGGAAATAGGTACAATTATAAATATAGCACCGGTTTCAAACTTGAAGAGATATTTCAGAGAGAAATTCAGCAAATTGAAGGATGGCACAAGTACAGTATGGTCAAGGTGGGAAGAGTTCAAGAGATAATAACAATGGGGGAAGAAAATAAAAGAAAAGAAGTAGAGAACCTATAGTACTATAATAGGGAAGTAGGGAGGTTAAAGAGGTTGGTAAGAAGAGAACATAACAGAGTTAAGAGACAGCAGGGTGGTAGGGATTATTTAAAACAACAAAACAAGGACTTAATAACAGCAAAGAAAGTTGCTAAAGATGGGTTTATGAAGAGTATTGTCAGTGCAGGAGGACCATCGACTGATGCATATAGAAATTTCTATGGCTATATCAGGAAACTGTGGGGAAGTGAGGGTGTAGAGACACTTATAGATAAGGATGGAGAAGAAGTTACTGAGGATTTGAAAAAGGCAGAGATTTTAAGGAACTGGTTTAGTGAAAGCATTAGGTACAATGAATCAGAAACGGGAGGGTCTAATATGGAGAACGAGCTTAACAACACAATTAGAAATGAAGATAGTAATGAATTTGAAATTCGTCCTGAGGTAATCATGAAGGAAATAAGAAAGCTGAAAAACATAAAGGATCTGGTGTACAAAATATTACTACCGACATCTTAAAGATAGCCTAATTTGACATTGTACCTTATCTTGAAATATTACTTAAATTGAGTCTAGATACTTGCTGCTTACCACAGGACTGGAAAAGTGCAATAGTAGTACCAGTACATAAAGGAGGGGTGAGAAATAGAATTGAGTACAGGCCAATCAGTTTGACATCAGTGGTAGGTAAATTAATGGAAAGATTGATATGCAACCACATCATAAATATATGTGACGAACATAAGTGGTTTTCAAGCAGGCAACATGGGTTCAGGCAAGGATATTCATGCGAATCTCAGTTGGTGGGATATATGCAAGGATATTTCAGATGAAATGGACAAGGGAGGCCAAACTAATAGTGTAGCACTAGATCTGTCAAAGGCGTTTGACAGAGTGAGCCATAAAATGGTAGTAAATAAGGTAAAAACTATTGTAGTGGATGAGAAAGTGATTTGCAGGGAGGAAGAATTTTTAAAAGGTATAAAACAGAAATGTATGGTAGGAAATGTAGTAACAAAAGAAGTGGATGTAAAAATGGGAGTGCCGCAGGGTAGCGTATTGGGACCATTGCTATTAATTCTTCTAATGAATAATTGTGTCGATTGTTCACTATCTGAAATTAGATTGTTTGCAGATGAAAAAATGCTAAATAAAAGAATCAAAACGATATAGGATCGTAAACAGTTGCAGGGTGATCTGGATAGGCTATCTAGTTGGATTGGTAAACATGGGATGAAGATAAATGCAAAGAAGGGTCAACTTATTAGATACACAAATAAAAAACAAAAGGTTAATTATGAATATAAGGTAGGGGAAATAATTGCTAGCTGAAGACTTGAAATGTAAATATCTTGGCATTACATTTGATAACAGGCTTAACTGGGAAGGATACATGGGACAGGTGGTAGGAAAATGGTTTCAAAATTCTGCATTTGTAGGAGAGAGTGATGAGGGGATGTTGGACAGAAGAGAAGGAGTTGGGTTACAAAACTTTGGTCAGACAATTGCTAGAATATGGTTGTGTAGTATGGAACCCTCATTTTACATATCAAATACAGGAGTAGGAGAGGGTGGAAAAAAGGACTGCTAGATTTATTTCTGGAAATTATCGCAGAATGCAATCAGTGACGGATATGATAAAGGAGCTGGAATGGGATTCATTGCAAGACAGGAGGAGGGTGATGGGAGTATGTAGGGCGTATACTTGTGATGAGGCATGGAAAGATATTGGATTAGGTTAGGAAAAGTGGTGCGTGGAAGGGAAAAGATGACCATGACTACAAGCTGGCACTCGATTTCAGGCACAAGGGTGTGGGAAGATTCTCTTTTTTAGGTAAGGGTGTCAGGGATTCGAATGAGTTTTCAAGAGAAATGATGAATAATTTACCGATAAGGTTGAAAGAATTTAGAGATAAAATTTGAAGATGGCAAATACAGGTGGGTGCAGGATAGGGGGAAGATGTGGGTGTGTGGAAATTGCCACTGGAGCCTGTGCTCCATTGCAATTAAATTAAATTAATTGTTATTAGTTTTGTAATCTTACTTTATAGACATTGAACTGAGGAAAATTTAAAATTACTGCATACATTGGCATCATGCCAACTAAACTGGTGGTAATCTCTGGTCTATAAAAATGGTGGGAAAAAAATAGAAGGGTGGGTTGCCTTAAAATACAAGGTTATAATTTTAAACCAGGGTATGGACTTGCATTAATATAATACACAACAAGAAAAATCTAATGAAATGAAAATTTCTCGGGTTTTCTGATGGATAATAGTTTTATATAACTCGTCATATAACTCAGCATACAACGTGTCAGTAGCAACCTCCGCTGCCTTCATCAGGTACTGTGTCATACCGAAGCTGATCCGCCGCCTCCGAGCCAATCAGCAGATCGGTCGCTGTGCTTGGCCGGCTTGGTTAATGCTGCCCGTTCAGCAGCTTTGAGCGTGATGCTGCCGCTGGTTAAGCAACGTTGAGCTTGGTGAGCAAGTGGATGAGTAACCGCACGAGATTCCGCTGTGGAGTCTCGAAATACGTTTTTTTTAATTGCCTCCTGTTAAGCAATGGTGAAGAGAACGGCTGTTGACTTCCATGGAGTCACGTGATGCATCATCATCATCATTGGTGTAATTTGCCAGTCATCCGGGGCCATTCGGTTCCACACCGTCTGGGGTCGATTGAAGCGCCAACCAATGGGGGAGCAGCGGGAAGTCTCTCCGGCAGCGGGCTAGTTATAGAAGTTCCTGGTCGTCCGTGAGGCTGTTAGTTATGGAAATTAGCAGGTCAGGGGCCCCTTCACGTGGGATCACGCCTGCTGAAGCAAAGGAACAGAGAGCTAGGTTAGAGACAGGTTTATTGAGCTAGGTTAATGAAATGCGACTTTTCACACCTGAAAGGTAATTCTTCTTCTGCCTCCCAGTCCGCCTCGGTGCCCGGAAGGGCCACCGAAGCCATGCCCCAATCCCCTGACCCCTCCAACAGCACAAAGGGCTCTGATGAGGAAGCTATGGATCAACCCATAGCAAACATTCCAACGGCAACAAGTTTGCCCCGTTGGAAAATCTAACTGAAGCCTCTGAAGAGCGACTTGTGGCCAGTGAAAGGCAAAGCCAACCACGTCAGCAAACGTTTCCCCCACTCATTGTTTATCAAACCAATGGATATGCCAAACTGGTAGATGAGATTTACCAGTCAAAGAAATTGGAAGGAACTATGCAAGTATCCTTCCGAAACAACTCCATCAAATATCAGGTGAACACAGAAAACGACTTTCGTTTCCTTTTCAAGTTTTTTGAAACAAAGAATGTACAGTTTCACTCTTATGAACTTGATCCCAAACGACAGCTGAAATTAGTTCTGAGACAGCTGCCCAGGGACATTGACCCTACCGAAATTTCCCTGAGGCTTCATGACATGAAATTTCCGGTAAAACACGACTCGCAAATGACTAAATTAAACAACGAGACAAAAGAAAAAGTCAATATGCCTCTGTACCTCATAAACCTGGACAACACTGCTGAAGGGAGAGAAATATTTAATCTCAAAACCTTCATGCACCTTAGTGTAACAGTAGAGCTTTACAGAACACCAGAGGGACCTACGCAGTGTCATCGCTGCCAGAAATTCGGTCATGGTCAAAAGAACTGTCGTCTAATCCCACGCTGCGTAAAATGTTCCGGGGAACACCTGACAAAAGCTTGTATTAAAACAAAAGAGCAAGACCCGAAATGCCATAACTGCCACGGCAAGCACCCAGCCAGCTACAGGGGCTGCCCTATATATAAGGAGCTTATGGCTGCCAGAAGAGCTAGACTCTCAAAGGCAAACACAGATAAAAACCAAACAAACACCAACAATATAACTCCAAATACGAATATAACAAAGAATTTCCACCACTACCGGGCTCCACACCACCAAACTCTGAAACACCCACCTGGGTAAATAAGAAAAACAAACATAATCAAAAATAAAAAACCAGCACCAGATCCCACGGGATTGGCTGCCGACCTGAGAGAGGTGCTGTCCATCTTTGTGGACGGAGGACTACTCAAGCTGGTTACCACCCTAAAACAAGCTGCCGAGGAGATGAGGAAAGAAACAGACACAATAGGTAAACTTACAAAATTAGCTACAGCATTCATGACAGTATTCGCACCTGAAAATGGCGAAAAATAAGAAATTTAACATACTGTCATGGAATTCCAATGGAATAAGAAATCAAAGACATGAACTACTTGAGTTCCTGTCCGAGCACGAGGTTGATGTAGCACTAATAAGTGAAACTCACCTGAAGCCGCATCACGACTTCAGGCTGAGGAACTACATAGTAATACGTTCGTACAGAGCAACACTGTGTGGTCGAACCGCAGTACTGATCTAACAGCGTCTTGCACATAGAGAACTACCAAAACTGCAACTAGGTGACCTGGAACATACAGGAATCGAAGTCAAGATAGAGGGGGAAACGGTTCATCTTGTCGCAGTCTACAACTCACCAAACAAGATACTTAATGCCCCAACAAATACAAAAACTGCTAGATAAGAGTCACACCGTCCTACTGGAGGGGGGGAGGGGGTGATCTGAATGCCAAAAATACAGCTTGGCACTGCCGCACAGCGAACAGGAATGGGCGAGGACTCCTACGGGTGCTGAACGACATCAATGATGTTGAAGTGATAGCCCCAATGGAACTACCCTTTTCCCGAACAACGCGCATCATCGACCCGACGTACTTAACATATACGTGACGAAGGGGCTGCGTTGGGCTCGTGAACTTTCCGTGTCTAATAAGCTCAGTTCAGATCACAACCCAGTACTCCTGTCACTACTAGTACAAGAACTTGAACCCAGATATAGATACGATACAAACTGGGATCACTATCGTGAAGACGTAGCGCTCCACTTTTCCGAGGACACCGAAATTAACTATAAAGAACAAATCGAACAGGCTGTAACTAACTTCACAAATATTCTCAAAGTTTTCTCCAAAAATGTTACATCCAAACAAGAAATTCCACAGCCAAACAACGATATTCCGGACCATATAACCAACCTAATCAAACTAAAAAACCAAACCCGGAAAAGATGGCAGCGCTGGCGTGACCCAGCTGACAGGAGAATGGTCAATCACCTAGCGGACGAAATCAAGGAAAACTTTAAAATACATAGGAGCGAGACATGGGAACAAAAACTAGCTGAAGTGCAGAACAACAGTCGCAAGATGTGGACTCTAACAAAAACCTTAAATAATACAAAAGAAGCCATCAGACCACTTCATGGCCGAAGAGGATTAGTATACGATCCCGAGGGTAAGGCGCAAGCACTTGCTGACACACTAGAGGACCAATTTCAAATTAACATCATTGATGACAACGAGAGCGACGACCACGAAGAGCTGGTTATTCGTGAGGTCGACCACATACTTGCGACAGAGCCGCGGATTGAAGCGCATCTAACAAAACACAGGGGAGATTGAGGCCATTATTCGCAGACTGAAAGCCAAAAAGGCCTGCGGAAGTGACCAATTGACCCCCTTACAAATTCTAAACCTGCCTCCGCAAGCCATTCAGACGACTATAGAATATATTCAATGCTTGTCTTAGGCTTAGCTACTTTCCTGATGTCTGGAAAACTGCCAAGGTAGTAGCAATACCTAAACCAGGAAAAGACAAGACATTCCCTCAGAATTACAGACCGATCTCATTACTGCCGGTCATTGCCAAAGTGTTTGAGCGGATCATTCTTGCCCGTCTCAACACTCACATTGTTATAAATAACACAATCATTGGCCAGCAATTTGGATTCAGAAAAGATCACTCAACTGTACAACAATGTGCCAGGCTAGTGGAGCATATCTGCTCAGAAAAGCAGGCGGGAAACAGCACAGCAGCACTATTCTTAGACATAGAGAAGGCCTTCGATAAAGTGTGGCACGAAGGCCTAATCTACAAGTTACATAAATTTGAGGTTCCCGATTACATAATTCACATAATCAGTTCTTATCTAGCAAACAGAAAATTCTTTATCAAATATGAAGGTGAGACAAGCTCAGTAAGGCAAATCGACGCTGGAGTGCCGCAGGGTAGTGTCTTAGCACCTATCTTATACTGCTTATATGTCAATGATTTGCCGCATATGGCGGGCAGCAATGCCAGTCTATATGCAGATGACACAGCACTTTACACCAGCCATAAAAACTTAGAATATGCAGCAAGAAAGCTACAAAGGCATCTAGAGCTATTAACCCAATGGTGCAATTTATGGAAAATTAAAATTAATGCCACAGAAAGTCAAGCCATAATTTTCACCACAAAAATCAAACTACCACGATACAAATTGCACACGGAGGGAGGCGACATAGACTGGAAGAACGAAATTAAGTACCTTGGACTGCGATTAGATAAACAGCTGACGTGGGGGACCCACATAGATGAAGCAAAGAATAGAGCCAAAGCCAAACTTACCAAACCCTTAGAGGAGAAGGTATAAGGACAGAAAGCAAAATACTCATCTATCGTGCTATTGTTCAAACAACATTCTTATACGGCTCCGAGCTATGGAGTATGGCTACCGACTGCCACATCAAAAAGCTACAGGCACTCGAGAACAGAGCCCTACGTGCCATTGTTGGTGCAACACATTACCTTCCAAACTGGAGAATCCGGCAGGACCTCCACTTCGATCCATTGACCACAACAATAAAAAAACGCATCAGACAGATTCTATTTCCGATGCGAAAATTCAAATTACCCCGAAATAGCTACCATTGGAAATATACCACCAGAAACCCTACCTCGTCGACACCCCAAACAAACCATCAACCAGCAATTCCACTTCTGACCACCATGCCCTCCAATCCTCCATTAAATGTAAATAGGCCCCTCAACTCTATTCTAGGCCCCTTGTAAATAAACAACAACCTAAATTTCATCCTCCACTAGAGATAAATAGGAATAGGAATAGGCAAAAGGATATGTAGCTGTTAAGTGCCCCCCCCCCCAAAAAAAAACTCCTTTAGTTGATAGTTAGATATAATTATCCATCATAAAACCAATCTACAAACAATTCAGATTATCTTATATAGCTTAGGACAACTACATTTTACCGGATACTCAACTTAGACCTAGATATTAGCCATAGGATTCCCTGGTGCTAAGGACGACAGGCAGCTTGTATCTGCGACAAATCACGGATGGATGGATGGAACCATCTCAATATCTGTGGGTCAGCCGACCTGTGCAGATGTCTCTACACCTGAAGAAGACGGTGGAGCCAGCCGTCGAAATATTGTGTTCCCACAACACTATCCGTGGTACACCCGTGAAGACTACATTGCAGTCATACGCCGGGAAAGTCTTCGTTCTTACATAGTATTTTGTATATTATAACAGAATTCATTTAGTTGAATTGTATCTTTTTATAAATTTTGTGATAATTGTTGTACATTACCAGGTATTTAAGAAAAGAATCAGGAAAAAACATTCAAACAAATTTCTATTTGCTTGTTTGTTTTATGGCTACCAGTAATGTAGATTGATATCAGTAAAAGTATTGTGTAACTCATTCAGATAGAATTGCAAACTTTCTTGATGAGTAATGCAGTCTAGTTCTTTTGAATTAACCACCATGTTTTTTTAATATTTGTTTGTTTAAAATTGACTAAGGAAAAAAAATTCCAGTACCAGAGAATTAGTTGATGTATATATATTTCTTTTTTATTAAGCTTCAGAAATGTGATTTATATTTAAAAAATCAATATCTGGTTAATATTGAAGGACCTTCATTTTCCAAGTTTCTTTTGCCATATGCTCTACTAACTTTTTTTGTAATGAGAGATTTAAGAATTTAAATAATATGCTGATTGAATAAAATAATTGTTCGTATGTATTATTAATTAATTTTTCTAATATTTTCATGAAATGGTTCCAGTATTTTGTCAGTTTTTACTGTAGATTCAACCAGTAATACATAAGGGGTATTTTGTGACTAAAGGAACTAAAAAATTTTAAGCAATTTAATTTTTTCATAGAATATATCTTTGTTGTTGTTGATTATATTTTTTAAAGTTTTGTATGATCTTTATTTATTATTTTAATTTTTAATGTTGATGTATGTAGTAAAAGTAGTTTAGTTTATAAGTTGTCTAACAATGAATTTTGTGTGATTTAAAGATTTATCTTTATATCCCCATCCAACTATCCAGATTTCTGTTTTCTGTGTTTCACTGAAATCACTAGTCAAATTTCAGGATGGTTCTTTCAAATTCCTTCCTATTCCTAGCTCTCAATCCTGTCGCACCTCTAATGACCTTAATGCTGATGAGGCATAAAACTATAAGCAAAGAACTTATATTCCTTCTTTGTATATATTTTATTGCAGACAGGTAATTAATCGTGATTAACTTTCCTACACTGTACACAGACATTAAATTCAACTATTCAGTTTGTTAATAGTATGTTTTTACATGTAATACAATTAGTTTAAGAAGAAATTTGAATCAGTTATTCTAATTACCAGATAGCTATCAATCTATATTAAATATCATGATAATTCTTTAACTATGAATACTTCACCATATGATTGCTTCTTTTATACCAATAGGTCATAAAAGCAAGATTTTTAACTAATAATTGTGCTTTTTTTGCATTTCAAATAAATCATTTATATATCCAAACAGTGAACAAAAAATTCATAGTATTTTGTTAATCATCACACTATGCCATTACCTTTAAATTCTCTGAAGCTTTGGCTGTCGATAAGTTGTTCAAAGAATTTAGGGTTGGGGTTATAGCAGATATAGATCTGATGTAAACAAACTTCATACAATTATACACTGAAGAGCCAAAGAAACTGGTATAGGCATAAATGTGCAAACACAGAGATATGTAAACACTCAGAGTACAGTGCTGTGGTTGGCATGGCCTATATAAGACAACAGGTGTCTGGCACAGGCGCTAGATCGTTACTGCTGCTACAATGGCAAGTTATCACGATTTAAGTGAGTTTGAAATGGTGTTATAGTCAGCACACAAGAGATGGGACAGCATCTCCGAGGTAGTGACGAGGTGGGGATTTTCCCACTGTGCACTAGTGAATATCAGGAATCTGGTAAAACAACAAATCTCCAACGTCGCTGTGGCAGGGAAAAGATTCAGCAAGAACAGGACTGACGACGACTGAAGAGAGTCGTTCAATGTGACAGAAGCGCAACCCTTCCACAAATTACTGCGGATTTCAATGCTGGGCCATCGGCAAGAGTCACCGTTCAAACTATTCAACACAACATCATCGATATGGGCTTTTGGAGCCGAAGGCCCACTCGTGTACCCTTTCTGAGTGCATGACACAAAGCTTTACGCCTCGCCTTGGCCTGCTAACGCCGGCATTGGACTGTTGATTGGAATCATGTTACCTGGTCTGACTGAGTCTTGTTTCCAGTTGTATCGAGTGGATGGGCCCTGTACGGGTATGGAGACAACCTCATGGACCCTACATGTCAGCAGGGGACTGTTCATGCTGGTGGAGGCTCTGCAATGGTGTGGGGTGTGTGCAATTGGAGCGACATGGGGCCCCTGATACGTCTAGAAATGACTCTGAAAGGTGACATGTACGTACGCAAGCCTGGTTGATCACCTGCATCCATTCGTGTCCATTGTGCATTCTGACAGACTTGGGCAATTCCAGCAGGACAATGAGACACCCCACACGTCCATAATTGCTACAGAGTGGCCCCAGAAACACTCTTCTGAGTTTAAACACCTCTGCTGGCCACCAACTCCCCAAACAGGAACATTATTGAGCATATCTGGGACGCCTTGCAACGTGCCGTTCAAAGGAGACCTCCACCCCGTCGTACTCTTAATGATTTATGGACAGCCCTGCAGGATGCATGGTGTCAATTCCCTCCAGTACTACTTCAGACATTAGTCGAGTCCATGCCACGTCGTGTTGTGGCACTTCTGTGTGCTCGCTGGGGCCCTAAACGATATTAGGCAGGTATACAAGTTTCTTTGGCTCTCTAGTGTATCATGTGCTTGTGTAAAAAATGTGTGTTTATATAGACTAAGTTTATTTCCCATAATAAACTCTATTTAAACGATTTTCTTATGGTTTCAATATAACTTCCAAAATTGCACTATAATACACAAGGAATATGAAATCTCGCTGTGAATTTTAATATATATTGTGGGTAAAAATGACAGCTATTCTGAAAATTTGTTGCATCAACTATCATTGGTTCATCTATGTTGAACTACTGGTGTTTTGTGTTAGTACATGTATGTATTCGTATACCAAGAAAATTTGAATGTTAAAATTCATTAGGAAACTACTGAAGTAGGGGTCAAGGCTGGTATGGTTTCAAGGATCTCAGCTTATGCCGGATGGGCTGAGACAATAAACCCTTGAGAAACAAAAAAGCTTCAAATCAATAAAAACCCATTAAAAAGGAACAATCTTTACTTTTGCTTCTCTTCACTAGGCTGGACAGGAAACGAATGAAGAAGAGCACTAAGCTGGGAAGCAGAAAGCCCACGAAAGCCAAAATTATTGAGGAACCATATTAATACAATATTTTTAACACATCCATAAAGCTACCATATACAGAAACCTCAATATGGTGTATAGGCCTATTTAGTTTTAGCAGTGCATGTAATATCTGCAAATTAGGTGGGAGAAGTACTGACGGTCATATTTAAGTTTTTACGATGATACAACGCGTATCAATAATGAACGCTTCTGTTAGAATTAAAATTTAAATTCAAATAGGCATTAAGGACGTAGGATTTTTAACCAGCGGTAGGTTAGAACTATACTCCGTTAAACCATACATGCCGTTCATGATTTCCAGAATTACTTATTTAAGGCGATAAGTGATTTTGTATCAAGTATGAAACCCACTGAGTGTACATAGCAGTACTGTTGCATGCTATATGATTGGTTACTGAACAGTGCAATTTACAACTTTTAAGTTTTTATTTATTTGATACTTTAAAAAAAAATTAAAGCCTTTATTAATAGTTATACGTTTGTACAACAAGTAGACAAAGGTAAAAGCATTAAACGATTCAAAATATGAGTGCACGCTCCGGTGGCAATTTCCTATACACCTATTTTTTTCCCTTTCCTGTACTTAATTTGCCCTCAGCAAAATTCAGCTTTAAATTGTTCCAACGTTTTTTGGAAAAGTATTAATCAATTCTACGAGTAACTTCAGGGTCGGTGCTAGGAATTTCGGGCCGGGGTAAAATGGAAATGGGCGACCTTTTTTAAATCTACAAACTGGCTGGGTGTAATGGGCGGATTCTTGTCTTCATGGCCTGGGGGCCCCTACAGTCAGTGAACGGGGCCCCCCATCAGCCGGTGGGCCCGAGTACTTTTTACCCGCTTACCCCCCTTAACGCCGGCCCTGAGTAACTTACTCCAATACCTGAAACTCTTACTTAAAAAGAAAAGAGAATCTTCCAACAACCTTATGCCTAAAATGGGGGGGGGCAGCTTGTGGTTATGCTCATCTTTACCCTTCCATGCATTATTTTTAATTCTTACACCAATATCTTTCCACGCCTCACCATCAACAAGAGGGTGAAGAGGGACTTCACCCTCCCCCTGTCTCCAATGAATACAATTCCAACTCCATTATCATTTCTGTTAATAATTGCGTTCTGTGGTAATTTCCAGTGACAAATCTAGCAGCCTTCTTTGCGCCCCCTGCAACTCCTGTATTTGACACTCAAAATGTGGGTCCCATAACTAAACCATCACATTCAATCAATGGTCTGACGAAAGTTTTGTAATACAATTCCTTCACATCTCTCGTACATGCGCTCATAACTCTCCCCGACAAGGGAAGGATTTTGAAACCATCTCCTACTACTTGTCCAATGTGTCCTGCCCAGTTGAGCCTAGTATCAAATGTTATGCCAAGATATTTTTATTTAAAACAATTATTTCCCTACCTTAAAATTATAGTTATAAGCTGACTCTGTATTTTTCTTCATCCCATGTTGTCCTACCTAGCTAGATATCCTGTCCACCCTGCAGCAGTTCACAGTTTTTTTTTTACTGTTTTAGTCCTATTATGTAGCATTATGTCATCTGCAAGCAATCTAATTTCTGATAGTAAACAATCAACACAATTATTCATTAGAATAATGAATAGCAATTGTACCAATACGCTACCCTGTGGCACTCCCAATTTCACTTTCACTTCTTATGATACTCCATTTCCTTCTATAAATTTTTGCTTTCTATCTTTAAAGAATTCTTCTACCCAGCAATTCACTTTGTCTTCCACTCCAATAAATTTTTACGTTATTCACCACCATTTTATGGCTCACCCCGTCAAAAGCATTTGAAAGATCTATTGCTACACTATCAATTTTTCCAACCTGGTCCATTTCATCAGATACATCTTGCATACAGCCTTCTAACTGAGATTTTTGTGAATATCATTGACTTAAAGCACGTTGCCTAATTGGAAACCACTTAAGTTGCTTACATACCTTTCTAAAGGTTAATTTACCTATCACAGAGCTCAAACTGTTTGGCCTATAATTTTAAACCCTATTTGACACACCTGCTTAAGGATCGGTACTACTATCGTACTTTTTCAGTCCTCTGGTAAGCAGCAATTCTAAAAATTCAGTTTAAGTAACATTTCAAGATAAGTTATAATAAAAAAATCCTGTTATCTTTAAGACATCTGTAGTAATATCATCTACAGCAGCCCCTTTATGCTTTTTCAGATTTCTTAATTCTTTTGTGATCCACAAGATGAATTTCAAATGTTTTAGTGTGCTCAATTCGAATTTTGTTAATAAGCTTACTCTCCGATTTACACCCTCCCTAACTGCCTCACAAAAACAATAACTTATAGTATCTGCCTTTTCTAAATCCTCAGTAACTGCTTCTCGATTCTCTTCTATAACTGTCTGAACACTCTCCCTTCCCCTCAGTTTTCTAACAGAGCCATAAAAATTTCTGGAAGCATCTATCAGTGGTCCCCCTGGACCAATAATATTCTTCATAAACCCATCTTTAGCCACATTATTTGCTATTATTAACTCCATCTTTTGTTGTTTCAAGTATTCTACTGCCTTACTCTCTCTTAACTGTAATATGTTCTCTCCTCGCCAACCTATTTAACCGCCTCACATTCATTTTTTGGTACAACAGTTATTTTCTGTTCCGGAATAAATATTTACTTGTTTTTTACTATCTGCTTGAGCTCTTCATATTTCGTCTCCACTGTACTTTTGCCATCCTTCCATTTGCTAAAACTTTCCGTGAACTCTCTCTTCAATTTTGAAATCTGTGCCTTTTCGTAATTGAATATACTTCCTCTTAAGTTTTGAAAACTGGTTTTACTGAATCCTCTACCATCCATAAGTACTGCTTTATGATCACTTATACCTTCAGTTACTTTACTTCTCACAAGGTTATCATCGGGTTTCGTCCCATTGTGTTCTGCTCTATCACTTCTTTGAAGTGTCATTTCATTGTTAAGGTATTTGCAAAAATTTGTTCCCTAGCGTTTTAATTTTACTTTCTACCCAGTTTATACATGGTAAATTTGAATCGCCAACATCAATGACTATTTTACTCTCACTTCGGAATTACAAGTATGAATTTAGTTTCTCCCCAGGAGCTTCATCTTCATTATTCATTCTTCCACTAAGGGAAGCAGCCAACACTCTGATTTTTGATTTTTTATTACACCAGAATTCTACCTCACGTAACTTATGGTAATGGTCAATAAACATTTCATAGCACCTTTCCAAAGATATGGTTTATATCAATCTTATTCCATGTCTCATATCTTTTCCCTGTTTTCAGGATAAAGAATGCAAATCATGCGAGATCGTTCATTTTTCCGTCTGTCTCTCAGTCTGTTATAGACTCATAAGATATGAATTGGTAAACTGAGAAATTAACAATTCGCGCCTTTCTTTAATTATTACTGCAACAAACAACATCATAACATAAAATTTAGAAAAACCTGCTGCTAAAAGAAAAATATAAGGAGTTTGGAAGAGACTTAATGATATGTTGTCCATAACTTTCATGGACTTCAAATAAAATATAGCAACCTGACGACTCCGAAAATATTTGGATTTTACATTTATTCTACTATTTGTACTAGTCTCTGACTGATTATCACAACAAATCAATTTCATCTTTCATTTCAAAAACTGATAATCCAAAATTCTTTTATAAACTGTGGTTTGTAGTATACAAAATTATTAGACGAAAATTGTAGCTGTGGTCCTGGAGTTTATGGTTTCGCAACTTAATAGTGTAAACAATATTTTTGAAAAATAATGATTTCTCAAGATCACTATCATTTTTTTAAAAAAGATTCATTTCTTACTGAATTTAATTTAATTCACGGTCTGGGTACGGAACTCAAATTATACCGACATATTATTTTATTTTTGAATTTTGACATTCTGCTGTTGATATTCGTGTTGTTTATTGCTACTGTCAACCTGAAATAAAGCTGATGAATGCAATGTTCACTTCGGATGTGGTACCTAAACCATCGTACTGGGAATATCGAGAGAAAGCGTTAGCCCCCACGCTGACTGGAGCTCGCTTCGCGGAAGCGGCCGCTTATCAGCCACATGGGACACTGACTGTGCAGCAACCACGGGGTTCTGGGAATTATTCACCACTTTGCTGCGGCACAACTTCCAGCACGCCATATCACGAAGGCCTGTTGGCAACTTCTGTTGGTTTCGAGGAATGTTTCTGGCAGAAGAGGTACAGAAAAATCCTTTCGAATTCCTTTCTGTGTCACAAACATTTAAGTGTAAACGGATTTTTTCCCCGTAACACACACAGCCATTTTGAAATTTCGAAATAGTGCTTGCATTCATCATGTGTGTATCTCGAAATTACTTGTCATTGATACTTGTAGTCGACATATCATGTAACCTAATAGTTTGGCAGCTTGTAAATTTACTCGATCAAAAAAATGCATAGAAATAGCCAGAAGGTGATTTACCAAAGCGTGTGTGAGATGTGTAGACACATAACGAAGCATCTGACAATATTATCTGACAAAAATACAATGGAAATACAAAGCTGGAATGGAATACCTTGGAACTTTCTGACTAGAGATAAGCAAACTGTAAGTACGTTCTACCCCTCTTCAGTCCCAAGCTCATAATAAAAGTGCAAGTGAACTACTATTGTGTTATTTACTTTGTGTTAATGCTAGTTAACAATGAATGACATGGAAAATTTTTTTGAAACAATAATTATTTTTTTATAGATGGTATCATATATGATACCTTGGGACTCAAGCAGGTAAATTATATACACAACTTTACTGCTTCAAAACAATAAACAAAGTCTTCAGATTTGTTGTAGGTCTGTAGATAGGCCAACATACAAATGTAATATAAAAAGTAATATAAAAATTTTCAACAATTGTGAAGTAAACAATTCAAAATATTTAAACAAAACTACAACAATAAAAATATTCAAAGTAGTTTTTCTTTTCTTGATATTAACACATGGATCACCGTTAACATTATTTGTCTCAATTTAATTTAATTTTACGTTTTGTAAAATTTGTTAAAACAATTCCTGTCAGTAGTGAGTTCACCTGTGGCTACTGAGCTGCTGCCAACAATGTTCGATTTGAGTTCACTGGAGGCGTCACCAATCTGAAAACTAAAATTGGCAAATAATTATTCTAAATAAACTATCAAGTGGGAAAAAAGTAATTACTTTGGTAACATACATATTCTTACTCGTTTGTATGCCTCCAGAACTCATTTGTTTGTCGAGTTTGAACAAGAGGCATGGCTTCCTTTTCTGAAGTACTTTCTTCAC
>JARYHS010014132.1:0-24999 GCA_031002005.1 Vandiemenella viatica | reverse complement strand
AGATGTTTCATTTTAAATATTACAGGGCAGTTGGTGACAATTTTGAGGCATAAACTTTGCAAGAACAAATTTATTAAATGGCATTAATATCAGGAAAGAAAATACAGTATCGTCATAGCTAACAATAAGCATCTATCTATATACCAAGATAGATTTAATCTTTAAACTCTTTTATCGCTTGAGACTTGCTTTTATCCTCTTGCTTTATGTGGAATATATTCAGAAAGTTTTGCACCCTTGTTTTGTTTCACTGCCTCCATAAAAAAAATTATCTCACCAAATTTATTGCAAGTTTCTAGTCCTTTGTGTCACCAATACTCCATCTTTCAAGTTGGCTCCTGGTTAAGTGAAACCTCTGCCTCTGGTCCATTTCCTTATTCTGTTAAGAATACACAATCATTTCTTCTGCATTGCAAGATCCTATCTCTTCCTAAGCAGCAATGATTGATATTTTCTATTCTCTCCAGATTAACATCATGACTGGATCTAAATGGGATCTTCATGGCACCCTAAGAAATGCACTAGCCTTGCTCAAATCTTTGTGTGACAAATAAATATGTTCGTATGTAATAACCACATCCCTATTTCTCCCAGTCTACTGTCTGTTCCTTATCCTCCTTTTTTAATCCTCCTTCATGTGATTGTAGATATTCTCTAACATAGCAAAGAGTATCATTGGCAAAATACTTTTGTGATTTGGACATTATTCGCCACTCTATTCTGCAGCAGTAGATGTATGACTCTCTCATAGGTATTGTCTATCAGCAAAACCTTCTTATTCCTGTTCTTCCTAACCACATATTCTTCATATTTAATCTTGGTAAAGTGCTCCGTCCCATCCCCTGTTGTTAACACACCAAACCCATTGCCACCCACAGCTTAGCCTTCGTATTGGTGACTAAGGATTACAATCCCGCAGTGTTTTCAATACCGCGGGATCCGCGCGGGATTTGCGCCAATCCTGCGAGATTCGTTTGGGATTGGTACAAACAGTTTTTTAACGCATATATTTAGAACATAGTTACTTAAAACGTTAATAAATTAAATAATAAGTAAATTAATAAATAATTTTTAATGTTAAATGATAAAAATTAACAGTTAACAATATTTTGATTCGCAAAATGACATTAAAACTTTTTAGCGTGTCTTAAGTGTATTTCGAGGTTTTACATGTTTGTTTTTTAATCTAAACCAATTTTTAAATAAATAATAAAAATAGAAAATATTGAGTCTTAGGTCATATTATGTGCCTTACAATACATCACATAAGTTTAAAAATATGGTTTGCTTAATGGGCAAGTTACCAGAGTGTTTTTTTTCTTTTAAATTCTAAATAAACGTTCCATAACACCGAGAAAAGCATTCCATTTCACAAAGTTAAGTGAATATACTCTGTAAAGTGTAGACTTGGCTCAGAACAAGATCTCATAACTTTTTTTCACTGCACAAGCACGAGACTTGACCTTTTTTTTTGCGTGAATCATTATTATATCTCCTGATTCCTTGATTGATATTACAGTTGATTCAATGTTATTAAAAGAAACTACTTACCAACACATAAACTTTAAAGTATTTCAGATTTACTTATGTGGCGTAACGACGTTTTTAGAGTGGAAATTATTATTTTTTAGTAAGAAAGGAGACTTTCTTGGCGAATGATTGCAGTGAAGTCCTCATAGGTTGTATCTCCAGATTTCATTGCAAACACACGAAATTACACACGTGAGGAAGACGGCGGAGGCAGCCGTCGGTATGGTGTTCCTACAACCCTATTCGTCGATACACCCGTGAAAATTTCATTTAGTCGAAATAATAACAAGGTGAAGAAGGATTAATCGAAAGCCTGAGCGGCACATGTAAGCAGGTGGCTGTTGTCAAAGAAACGTATTGAGGCAGTGAACAAAACAACAATAAGTCAAAGGATATACAATTTCCTTTCGATAGCTGTTAAATAAATAGGTACGCGATAACATTAGTTTCATATCAACGAATAATCAAATTTTCAGCCGCAAATTAGGAAATTGAAAACAAACACTTGTTCATACGAGTCAAATGCCAACTGGAAGGGTACAGTAAACAGTGCAAAATATCCGACAGAGACCGAGTGACTCGCGTTTCTGCCGGATTTTGCGGACTGCGGATCCGCTTAATTTTGTGTGGGATCCGCCAGACTGTCTAATGATGCGGGATCCCGCGGGATTGCGGGATCCCGCTTTGCTGGATTGCAATCCCTACTGGTGACATCCTGCAATCTCCCCCTCCCTTTTCCCCCATGAAACATTCAGTTCTCTCTTCAAAGTTAACTATTCAATATGAAGGGCTTTGATACTTACAGTTTTTTCGAGGTTTATGGTATGTTCAGTACTACTTTATTTAGCATAGGATATGTATGATTTATCATACTTGAAATATACATTGTTTGTGTTAGATTATTTCTTCAAATTAAATAGCAAAGGACAAAGGATGCAAACAATGAAGGATAAGTAAATCCATTTTTCATTCATATTAAAAAAAAAAAATTAACACTGAAATGCAACTAACATTAATATTTATGTAATACATGAACAGCATGTGCCTAAAATTTTGCAATGTAGATGGTGCAGTCATTGGCCAGTGTAAAATCTGTTTATCAGCTGCCAAGTAGCCCAGTCTTCTTCATGGCCAGGGAAAAATTTTTTTGTCAAGTTTTATCAGTGCTGGGTGGTTGGGGTATTTAAGAATTCTTAGTTCTTTCCTGGATTTTTTTGCAGCAACATTCAGGAGGAATGTGGAAAACTGCCCCTGCATTTTATTTGAGTGGATGGTAGGTGATGTTCAGTATAGGGTGAGCTGAGTTGGTTGGAACTTTCAGTCTCTCTACATTTATCAATTATCATTTGAGCTTTGCCTGCAAGGTAATGCAGTTTCTGCTTCGGGGTTTGATTTCAGATGCCCTGTAAACAGTCTGCACGATTCATCAGATTCATCAGATTTATCTGCATGTGCAGATTTATACCATATACTGCTCACATATTCCTCAGACAAGGGAAATAAACTCATTTCTTACTAGAGACGAGTGTAGGATAGCAGTGATGATCCTGTAACATTTTATGATATTTCATTATGAAACCTTATTAATTCACAAAGACAAAACATATCAAGTGGATTGGATACATACACACCAGGTCTAAACCATTTGAGTCATAATTTCCCCTTGCCATGGCATGTTCCTGTTTGTAAGTAAGGTTTCATACCAAAATATTGTAAAGTGTGTTGATTTGTTTAAGTTCATCACTGCCCTTGGGCTTTTATCACTGGTAAGTGATGGATTTACTTCTCTTATTATTAAAGAAAGAGAATATGATAATACTATACCTGGATGAATGACATTAATATGATAATTAGTTGATATAATTGAAACATGTCTGTGATAATTTCATATAAAGATATGCATGGGATTATGAAATACAATATTTCCTTTGGATAAAACAACTGGAGTAGAAGAAAGCAGTTTGTGTTATTGTAAAATTGAATATTGTCATACTTTCTTCCTGCTCCCTGGGGTATTCCTTCCTGTTCCTGGAGCAAATTCTACTGAACCAAACCGAGTGTGGTGGGTGAACGGTTAACGTTCTGGCCTCGCATTCAGGAGGATGCGGGTTCAAATCCCCATCCGGGCATCCAGATTTGGGTTTCCATGGTTTCCCCAAATCACTTCAGGCGAATGCCAGGATGCTTCCTTCAAAAAAAGTCCACGGCCGAATTTCTTCCCGTTCCTTGTCCTCAGTCCCATCCCGCCTCTAATGACCTTAGCCGTCGACGAGGTGTAAAGCCATAAAAAAAATACTGAGCCACTTTTACCTTCACTTTTTTCTCACCATTTAATACTTTTATCGAAACTTTCATACACCTCACTATTTTGCTAAAGCTGCCAAACCTCACTCAAGTTATCAAAACTGTTTCAAACTTGGCACCACACCTTAGTTCAGTATTTTAATATGGCCATAAGTTATCTGCAGAACATTTCCTAACAGCTTAACCGTACACTAATGAAACAGGAAAGGACAATAAAGGAATAAAAAAATGTTAAAAATGTCGTCAATGTTATATTTAATGCAAGTAATTCCAAACACAAATCCTGCTGTTCGTAAATGAGTACAAATGCACAAGAATAGTAAAAAAAAAAATTTGACACCTTAGCGCGTTCTGTATTATAGTGATAAATAAACTAGCAGGATGTCATAAGAAACTTCCCCTTTTTTTTATAGAGAGTGATGATCAGGTTTTTTTTGAATAGTTTGTTTAATAGTTAGCTATTGCCACCTACTGCCAAGACCGAGAACTTCTGAGTTCACATCCATACGTTTTCAACTTCAGCGGAAACTATCATGATGAATAGAATGTTAATCTTGTTTATTTTACTGTGCCTAACAAAATATTATACGTGATCAGCAGAAGCAAATCCTCCAGGAAATTTCACACAAGGAATATAGAGTATTCATGCTGATACTTAATGTAAAACTGAAAAAAATAATTAAAATTATGAGGAAACAATGGACAAATTCCTTGCCTCCTCCTGTCCCTAATGACCTCGATGTGAATAAGATGTCAGGCCTTCCCCCCCCCCCCCCCAAATATTGATAATTATTATAGCAAGGAGAAATACCGCCTTGTGTGTTCTTATATCAGTCCGAGAGATAATATTAATAAGGGTATATTTAATGTTTTCTGACTGTTTAGCAGTCTCTAAAACATGTGATGTTCCTGGCAATGCTATTGTCACTAATTTGTAAATACTAATACTATTAGATTCAGGCTTTGTAAATTTGTGTGTTGCAATCCTAGTGTGCATGTCTTTTGTTTTCCGAACTAGTATCAGCTCCTTTTTTTCTCTCCACTGAAGCTAAGTTAGAATTTGAACACTACACCTCTTTTTTTATTGTAGCCGAGTTTCTGTTAATGGATTAGTATACTTATATTGTTATATGTAATTTCAAATACAGGTGTTTTTATAGATACTAACATTCTTTTGTTTTACTTGTTTTGCTTTATGTATGGCAGCTGGAATATAGATAAACTATTAAGCTTCTATTGTATTTTCTGAATTAATTCTTGGAAGTACAAAACATAATTGAACTGCAATAGAATTTCATATTCTCACTGGCTGAGAGGGAGCTGAAAGGTATAGTAGACCAAAAAAAAAGTTGTCTTTCTTATCTCAAGTATTATATATTGCACAACAGGAAGCAAAAGATAAGTAGATATTTGTGTGCTTGTGTTTGTACGTGTATTGATAATCTGATACTGTCAGATAGTACTCTGCACATTGTGAATTGTAAACAAGTTACTGTCTTCTCAGCACATGATCATATACTGTACTAATGCAACTTTCGTAGATTAAAAATGTGTTTGTCTGTTTTTTGTGGAGAAAATGATAGTATCACTTAAAAGGGAGTATTTAATGTACACAATTAAAGACAGTAAAAGATTTTATCATATTAAATACAACTTTCTTAGGTTAGGTGATATGAAATTATTTTCTGATGTTTACTTGATGATGAATTCAGTTTATGGCTTCTGTAAATGTGAGAAAAATGATATGATACATTGTTTTGGTTGGACTGAAATGTGATAGTTAAGAAGTAGGATTTGCAGAAATATACCTCTTCTTATGTACATAAGAATTAATGAATAAAATGCTGCTCATATATAATAATAAAGTGTAATTGTAGTAAAAATAGTTAAGACAGACATTAATTATATCATATTAAAATTTACTGTGGATAATCATTCATTATGTCAAAATTCTAAAAATGGTGGGGTTATGGAAATTAGATCGGAAGTTGAAAGTAATTTTTAAAAATCATGGATGTATATTTCATGGTGAAGGTATGAATTTAGCAAAATAAGTACAGTCTCAACTGTACAAAACACAAATCGCTTGTGTATTTATCAAATCAAGCAAATTTTAGTAACTTCTCATAGCAAAGAATTAGTGAGTAGATTAAAAACTTCTACTACTAAATAAGTAACAGCATTTATAGTGAAGACTTTACATTTTGTTTGACATTTGTTTGGTATACATTAAAAATTATCCTGCTTTTTAAATTCTGTTGCAAGTCTAGTAACTTATATTTTTATTCATATTTTCAGTTTTTACTACTGTTTTAAAGATGCTTCATGGCGTATTTGTGTATACTACCATAATATATATCATTTTACACAATCAGTATAGCAACACTTCTCTCAAAATGAGTTTAAGGTGCATCATAGTTATGTACTCTGGGGCAAGGAAGGGCTCTTATCTCTTTCCTAGTCTGAAGCCATCATCACTCTTGTCAACCTCAACAAGACCTGACAGTTTCTTTCTCCTTCTCTTTGTATGTGTGCTGGGAGAGGGGGGCGGGAGAATATTTGGAGTTATGTGTGTACGATAACAGTTACTAAAAATGCTGATAGGCAATGAAGCTAAGGAAGGACGAAGAAAATAAACCAATCACTCACCACAAATGAAGGTAGGAGGGCATAATGAAGAAATAAACACACTTAACATTACTTTGATAAAAACTTAAATCATGTTTGGAGGAGAGATGTGTACCAAGGAGATCAGATATGTGTATAATGAGACTGACCACATAACTAGTGTCTTTTTCCCTCTAAACATGATTAAGGTTTATGCCAAAATATTGTGAAGAGTGTTCATCTGTACATGAAAGAGAAAATGCTTTAAGTCATTGAACCTAAGGAATAATAGGTAACATAAACCCAACACTTACTATAGATAACAACAGCAAACAAAAAAGGAAAAAAACACATAAAACAATTTTTTGGTATTGAACCTTAGCCTCATGGGTAGACGAGACATATGGTGACATCAGATGTGATCACAGTGGAGGCCACCATTTGGATGGGGAACCAAGGGAACAAAGTAATGGAGGGGGGAGGGGGGGGAGGATAGTGAGGGGATCGGCAAAATGCTGGATCGGTAATTACAGAGAAATATCCTTAAAAGTGGGATAACATCACAAAAGTATTGAGGAAAAGGTCATATAAATATGAATAGAATAATAATATTACAATTAAGAAGTATAAATTATATGTAGGCGAGTAAATAATAATTCTTGCTCGTCCTAGTGGAAGGGTCTTATCAGAGGTTGAGACATTCGGGACGCTTGGTATCAAGGAGATGCAGGTAAGCTAGTTCCCATTTGTGGAGTTCAGATGGTGTTATAGTTTCTGGGAAGACTCTGACAGCTCTCACTGTAAAACTTGTTTAAGTTGTTCAAATTGTGAAACTGGTATGTGCTGCCACTGGGTGGTCTAAGTTGCTGGTGTAAACTGTTTGCCTGTGGCCATTCATTCTGATGGTAAATTGGTTAACAGTGAGGCCTATATGTGAATTGGTACAGTGGATGCAGCTGAATTGGAATACGAGGAGTATTATAGTGCGTGTTGCATGTAAAATGATGGGAAAAGTTTCCCTGTGGTTGGCTTTGAGTGAGTAGTGGTGGCCGGGTACATGTTGCAAGCTATGCAGTGGGGTTTATAGTATGTGAAGGATCTTTGTGTCAGTTTGGGAGAATCATTAGGCAAGTATCGGGACTGGAGTTAGCATTTCAACAATTTTTAGTTGGTGCATTTACTTTTAAAATTGGAACAGTGTTCTTCAGTTTTTTTTTGTAGGTAATCAGTAAATGACTTTTGAATCCTAAGAAAAAACAATGCCACAACCTTTCTTGCTGATGGAATCAACTTTGTCTTCTTGGTGCTGATCATTAATGACCTCGATGTCAACATGCCATAAACCCCTTGGTGTTTTCTCACCATGGTTTTTAGTTTGGTGTGTAATGACAAATTGAAGTTTCATCCATAGTTATTAGTTAACCCACAAATTAAGTTTTATTCTAGTTAAAATGCCCCAAAAACTGTGCAGAGATTTTTACATGAATGGATTTTTGATCTGCTGTGATCAGGTGTGGTAATGATATTGCACAAAGCTTTTTCATGTGTAATTCTTTAGGCAAAATATTTCTCCTGCATATTCTTTTGATATACTTCTGGCCTTAACAATTTCACAGAATGGAGTTAGCATTCCAACAATTCATAGTTCTAAAAACACAATTTTCCTATAGCCATAATTAGTTTGTGCATTGACTTATAAAATTGGAACAGTATTCTTCAGTTCATCTTTCATCTTAGACCACTTGGGGTTTTTTAATGATTTTTGCTGTTGCTCTTTTTTAATATTCTTCACATGGATCATCTTGAAAGCTGGTTCATTTGGCAACTCCTAGTCTTTTTAGTTGTTGACAACGAAAGAGAAACACATCTGATGTTGAAGAAACTGTTTGGCAGAATGAATAATAATTTCACATGTAGGGCCTGCGCAGATGAGAGATGCACCATCCTTAAAAGTTTTTTCTCAGTGGTGGCAGCAACAATGATCAGTGAGAAAAGTCAATTGCTTTGGCTTAATTTATTTATTAATATGATTGAGATCTTTTAAAACTTTCTAGTAGTGTGATGGATTCTGCGATTATGATCTCAGTTAGTAATCTGATAGTTGCACATTGGTGGAGGGTCGATATGTGCTGGCATATTCACACGTGATACAAAGCTTAACACCAAGTTGGAATACCAAGCAAAATATAGAAATTACTGTTTGATGGATGCATATTCGCTAAGGATGGATATTGTTGTGGATGAATAAGCTTTCCAGAACTGTAAAGGGGGAAAATTCAAAGCCTTTTACATAGTAAATCAATAAAATAGGCATAAACTCTATATTAAAAAAGTCTTCAAGTCAAAATAAAACCAATACTGTAAAAACACGTAGAAACTAAAAATTGAAAAAATGAAATTGTGTAGAAATCCCCAGAACATTTCCACTAAGAATATAGGATAAAACAAACATTCTGAAGTGTGGTTTACAAAGTCAGAAATTTTTTTTAAAGACAGTAGAGCAATTTAAAGATTTATTTGCCATATGCGAAAAAACAGTAGACAATAGAAAATCGGTCATTTCAAGAGATAAACTAAATTTAACTGTTGTAATATGTTTTCAGCATTGAGGAACATATCTTGACAAAAATTAGAGTCTGTAAATAAACGAGAAGTGCATTTTTAAGAGGGGAAAAAAATTCAGCTTTTCAAATAAAATAGTTATGAAGCCGAAAACATGATTAAAAGATAGCCAAAATTAAATAATATAACAATACAATAACAGTTTTAAATGCGATTTTAATGTTTAACCTACAGCCTTGATACATGTAAAAACAAGAATTAATAACTCCTAAAGAAGTAGAATTATAATAAAAGTTCTCATAAACAAAAGTCTTTGCTATAAATCATTCTATAATATAGTGAAGCATCAGTGAAATGTGAATAAAATAGTATACCGTGAGAATAGGGGAATTTTGGGATTTGCAGGAAGAAAGTAGTTCACCATCAGAAACCACTAGTATTCCAGAAGTTCTTTGGTGGGAAAACCATGTAGCGCTGATCTTGTGGCCAATCACCAAGTGTTAGCAACGCCAGTCATGACACAAATGTTAAAGGTTGTAGCAGGGGGGGGGGGGGCAAACCGGGCATTTGCCCGGGGCGCTAAAATTTGGGGCGCCATTTCGGCTGTAAGTGTGAGAAAAATATTAATAATATTAATGGGTTAAATACCCAATTAATAAAAAAAATCCACATACCGATTTTTTCGTTCGTTAAAAACTTGCAGTTTTTAGCTATTTGGGTGCGCTCCTAGAGACATCGAAGAGAAGGGGCGCGGACCTCAAAGGGGCACTTCGTTGCCTCGCCGCCTCTGTGTGAATTCCGCCATAGGAGCTACTCCAAAATGCGCCGCGTCCGCGCCATGTCTCAGCCCGAAGTCCGCGCTACATCTCTTTTGTGTGAATTGGGCCTTAGCAAGCGAGTAGAACGCTGTTTCGACTTTTGTTGTCTCAACGTGCTTATTATTGCTAATTATAAAAGTGGTTTCATTACACAACAGCATTAGTCTTACAATTACGTTATTAGTGATAAGTGGAAGTTCATAAAATTTACTTCAGGATTTCATAATTTCTAAAGGTAAGTACATCTATGATTAAACTGTTATTTAGTTGGATATACGACATACGCGCACAGCGACAAAAGCACACAACAGAAGCCCAGTAGGTGGGGGCTGTTACACCTGCCCTCGGCTACCTGCACTGATTCCGACGTTATACTGCCCACAAGTTACTAGACGCGGTGAAAATGAGTGTTTTTCGCAATTGCAGCTAGGCTCTAATACATGGAATCAATAGTGCTTGGCGGGAGATGCTGAGTATTTATTTTATTGAATTGATGAACCAAATCAATATGGATCTTAGTTATTGGAAATCGAAGTGGAATAATTTGCATAATAATTTCTTCTCGTAATCCGAGCCTCACAGATTTGTTGTACAAATCAGATATAGGCATTGTAAGTGTTTTGGTTGGGTTAAATTACAAACGCTAGCTTTGATCGCTTGTGAAAATACTGTAGTTTAGTGGGTGTGGGGCAGTAGTTACAATAATAAATAAATAAATAATATTACCAGCTGCTGATTACCGATTAGTTACTTCACATACAATTAGCATATTTAATTTCGAATGCTAACTGCTAATATATAATAATCCATGATGTTTATTATATATACGAATGCGGTTTACAGATACTCTAATTGCTGCATTTGTAAATCGTCTCAACAAAAAGAAATTCATTAACTATTTTAGTGAATGTGAATAACTTTGTGAGTTGGTTTAATAAGTGCATTGCACGACAGTCACTCCACAACATATTTTTTTTGTTTGTGAACTTGGAACCTATTCCATTTAAGCCTATAGAAATTGCCATTCTGTATACACGGTTTCTGTATTTGCAGCAATTTACGGATAGTATCATCCGCGATTATGCTTTGACTGTGTAGTAACACTAGACTTTCTTTATGTTCACAGGGTATGGAAAATATTTTGTGTTGTGCATAAATATTTTTTTATATCGACTGAGAATATCTTAGTTATGGTTTTAGCTTATTTAGAGCAAGGATAAATATTTACTTTTCATATTATTTTATAGTGTACATTGTTTGAGTTACGAGCATGTCTGACGGTCAATGAAAACTATCTGGTTACCAGTACAAAAAAAGAAGGTTGGGAAAGGAAGCGTAAAGGCAGAATCAATCTGGCGCGTTAAAAAAATATACTGTATTCAGGGTTTACCAAAACAAATCTTAGAATCCAATATCAGGTCGGGATATAAAAGAAGTATAGAATCGTCAGAGAATAATAGCGAACAAATGAACGAAGTTTGTAAACCAGCTGGAACCGACACGACGTGAGACTCACAGAAGGCGTTCTAAAACTTTGTGGCCAAGAATTTTATGAGGCGCCGTAAGAAGCTTTTTAGTAAGGCAAGGTCCACCTAAACTATTGCATAATTACAAATTTCCTTCCAATGACACAGATCGACGATTTAGCGCAAAATATTATGCACGAATTTTCAGCAATGCAGAGCAAATATTGCGAGATTAGCTACTGCGTTTACTGCTTCTGTTGCAAAATTTTCAGTTGTTTAGTTAGTTCTCTCTCAAAGGAGGGTTTTAAAAATTGGAAGCACCTCGACGAAACTTTAAAAGAGCATGAAATTTCGAAAAATCATATTCAGGCAAAAAAGATGGAATTGTTGTAAAACTGTAGATGCTGCCACTCAAAGAGTTATTAATGCCGAAATATATCATTGGAATGAAGTGCTTCTAAGAATCGTTGCAATTACCAAAATGCTTGGTAAAAGCTGGTTTTTCAAGGTACAACGACAAGTTGTTTGAGCATAATACCAGTAATTTCTTAAAAATAGTTGAGTTACTGTCTGAATACGATCCCATTATGGAAGAGCACGTCCGTTGAGTGCTCTAAAAAGTAGAGACTAAAGCTCAATATCTGGGGAAAAATATACAAACCGGGATAGTAGATCTGCTGCATCAAAGTGTAAAGTCTCATGTTATTAATGAAATAAAAAAATTCAAATATTTTTCCATAATTTTAAACTGTACTCCTGATTTTAGAAAGATACAGCAAATTACTCTTGTAATCAGATATGTTTCAACCAATAAATTTAATCCTGATGTTGAAATTAAAATTAATGAAAGCTTTTAAGGCTTCTTACCAGTCGAAAGATTCACAGGAAAACAAATGTCTGACATTATAGTTGGAGAACTTAATGACTTGTGTTTAAATTTGCAGGATATCAGAGGACAGGGACTGACAACGGGTCCAATATGAGGGGCAATAAAGTAGGAGTGCAATTTAGAATTAAACAATATAATTCGCGAGCATTCAATGTTCCGTGTAGTAGCCATTCTCTCAATCTTGTTATTAATGGCAAAAGCACCCTTGGAAGTCGCTAATTTCTTCAACATGGTCCAAAAAATATATTTATTCTTTTTGGCATCTACTTTTCGATGGGCAATACTTTTAAAGCATGTTCAGGGTTCAACTTTGAAAACATGGAGCGACACTAGATGGGAGAGTAGGATAGAGAGGATAGAGGCATTAAAACCTTTAAAATTTCATTTGGGAGATGTATGCGACGCCTTGCTAAGCATTTATGAAAACTAAGAAATTGATAATTTAAAGATTTAGCCATTTTGGCAATTGAGTATGAAATTGCTGATGAAGTAAATTTTAAGATGTAATAAAAAATTCGGAACCTGAAAGTAAGAAAAAAGTTTTTTTTTGTGATTTTAGCGTATTTGATGTAAGCTAGTTTTATTTTCAAAATAATGGCATTTAGATTGTTTGTGTGATAATATCCATCTGTAATAGCATTTAAAATTTGTGGCTATGTACAGATATTTCGTAATTAATTTCTCTATTTTGTGCCGCTAGATCAAAATTCAATAAGTTTATTTATGAATATATGATTTTATTAAAATTAAATATTTTATTAGATTAAAAATTAATTATTTTAAAAAAAATATATAATCTTAAGGGGTGGCAATTTATCTATTTGTCCGGGGCGGCAATACCGCTAGAGCGGGCCCTGGTTGTAGGACGAAACATATGCTGTAAAAAAAAGCATGGCATTGTACTTTGTGCAATTTTTATATAGTCAGGATGTTCAGTGATAAACTTTTCGTAACTAAATACAACTTAGAAATTTTTTATACTGTCGAACATTTCTTCTAAGCTGGCTCTGATGGGTTTGTAGTTCAATTTAATATTGCAAAGTGAATGCTTCATTGTCAGTGTGTGTTTGTTGAAGGATAATCTGCAATCTTCTATGTATGTCATTCGAAATCTGATTAAACATTTTATAAAGTACTATTGTGATTCTGATACCAGCATAGATTCAACTATTTTTAAAGAATATATTGAGTGATGATTTAATAGTGACTTTCATTTTTATGCGCCATTTTCAACCATTAATTGTTGCGTTAATAATAGTAAAACAGATTGGCGATTGGATTATGTTTCATGAATCTAGCAATCTTCATTAGGTATCAGGTATGTAACATAGCATATATGGTTATAGTTGACATCAATATCTTGCCATAACCCCAAGGACAGAAATGTGTTACAATAGATACTGGCACATTCACACGATCAAAGCTTGACACCAACGTGAATACCAAGAAAAGCATAGAAAATAGTGTAAAGCAAATGACTGTTAAAAACGTATGTGATGAATCCACAGCATTTATTATGCCATGTAAAATGGGTTGCAGAAGCTATAGATGAGCAGATAGTATATACACAGCGATTACTAGAGTAAGTTTTAAGTGGTTCTTTGTTTTCCAGTGCACAAACATGGCAGAGCAAGAGATACGCTCAGCAGCAGAAGCACTGTTAACTGCAAGTTCTTCTAGTTCGCAGCATAATAGGTCTCCCACCATGCCTGTTCCAAGTAAGTTGATGATTTGCTTTTCTAAAACCTCATGCTGGTGATCAAGTTTCTGGATTGTGAACAGATTTGTAAACAAAAATGATGGCTGTTGGCTTTTTTCTTGTATTGCAATAGCTAAAATTCCATCTTCCAACAATCACAGGTTTGTGTAGTAACGGAAAAGGGGGGGGGGTCGTTACTTTAAGTTTTAAATGTTATAAGTGGTTCTTGAGTTTAATTAGAAATTAATATTTAAATAGCAAGGATCTTGATTGCTGTTGATAAACACACATAATGCTTGATTTATTAGTTTCATATGGCTTGTACATAGCCGGATACATTTAACTTTACATTAGGCATTATGGATATTTGCAAGAAAAAGCACTATCCGGCTTTACAATCTGCCTGAAAATAGCTAACATAAACGAAATGGTAAATATCTCATTCTATAAAATTAAATGCATGATAACATTGTGGCCACAAGCCAACAGTAAAGTGTTACATGTATAATGGATAAAATCCCTTAGGCGCCTTTTAAATTAAAAATGTGAACAAGAGCAAGACTCAACTGAATTTACAATGAGCTTTAAAGTTCAAGAGGTTGTTTGCCAGCTAGCCTTTACAATGGATTGAGCAGAGACCCTGACTTAGGGTCGTTTACGGATTCTTCAAAATCTTTCCAAAACCATGAAACGATGATGGGCGATGGAACACTTTACCATAATCAGCAACGACAGCGGCGGTGTGTGATGGAGGTCAGCAATTGCACACCCAGTTCAAGGACAGCATCAAACGACCAGCCTGTGGTCAAAGCCAGAACCCTCCAGCATAGCGCCACTTTGCGCTGTCACGTCTAGACACGGCGACTGTCCACCACAGAATGCCCGAAGATGGTGGCTTCTCCTCTTCCCGAAAAACTCCTTCCAGAAGTCTCGTTACATGAAAAAGGAAACCATGAAATAACATCGGCAGACCCCGTATCTGATACAGGATTGGATGTCTAACTTGTTTCCAAAACCACGTGAGGCTTAAAGTCAAGCCCATTTGCTGTCTCCTTTCCCGCTCGCCTGTCGTCTCATGTGCCATTCAGGTATCCATCCGCCGGTCATTGCTCTGACCTTGGGGGTGGGCCTTTCTGGGCAGGTAACGGTCGGCAGCCCCCACGCCGTCGGAAGAATTTACCGTTGCAGCTTCAAAATCCTTTCTGCCCCTTCAAGTAGCAACCTCTTTATTCAGATGAATTTAAAGAAAGCATGGCAGCCTGGGATATCCATTTAAAGGATCGGATAATTAAATTACCAAATACCCCTAAAAAATTAATATAGTCTGAATATAAAAAATAATTACATACAAATTTACATGTCTTGTAGTACGCCACAATCCTGCGTGCTACATATGCCCGTCGCTAACAATAATGAAATTATTCGCAGGATAATTTCATTATTACAATATTCTAATACCCTACATACATGTGACCAAATATTATCTAATTCCTTATTGAACAGCAATCGCGGTCCTTGTTCAATTGAAAAATAATTTACCGCATGACTGTGATCTCTGGCCCATAGACATTGATTACACAACATACGTGGTTTTCGTTTGTTTCCCAAGTTAGATTCATAAAACAATTCTAATGCTAAGCACACAAATTCTTATACAAAAATTAAAACATATCAAACAAAATATTCTGAATTTAAGTCTATCTGGAATGTGGCAGTAAACAAACAAACAAAGTATTTACATAACTCGCCAACAGAAAAATATAAGACATCAAAACTAAACCTAGAAAACCTCAAAATTATGTACAAAACATTACGCAAATCTGCTCATGCCTGGATCGGAATGACAAAAATTGGTTGCAAATAACCAAGAGCTTATTAGGACTAACATTGCGCGTGACGAGGATCTGTTGCAACTATGGAAAGGTCGTTTCGCGAACAAGAGGCAACATAAAATCAATGAAGTAGCGCCTTGGCGCCAACAACAGAGGACATAAACAAGACGAACATCACATTTTTCTAACACTAACTTCGCAGAATGGATGATTGTGTGGAAATTTTCTGAAGCACTTACGGTATCTTTGCGTCGACATCTTCTCGGTATTAATTGTACTCGGCAAATAAGATTCCTGGATTAAATGACGGAGGAATAAAAAATGCCAGGGTCCGCAGCTTTTACGATGGAACCGACAATAAGGTTTTTATACCACCTCTGCTGGATCTCTTCTTGACATCACCAGTTTGACCTGACTTTTTACGTCAGCGACGAAATTCCTCATCCGCCTCCAAGACAGTTCCGTAATACCTTTTTCGAGACATGTTTCGATGCGTATCTGTCAGTCTTCAAATCAGAGAGCGCCTCAATGCCGAAATCCTTTCCTTTATCACGCCATCCCTCTGCGTAGTGCATGTGAGGTTTGTCCGCCTGTTGTGCCTCGTGTCGTAAACAACTTTCACTCACTGTCGCTCAGCTGTCTCCATCGTGGCGTCAGCTGTGCAGCTAGCGGCCTCTTTGCTCACTACCTGCTCCCTTCCAAGAATCTGTTCCGTCAGCTGTAATCCTTATCAGCGTTATCTGCTTGCGGCATCGTTGCCCCTTCTTCGCCGCGACATGAGTGTAGACTGCGCTGTGAATGTACGTAATTGCTAGATCATTTATTTACAACCCTTTCCTCTCGCGGATATCCTTTATTGTAGGGCCGCACGGTTCCGTGTTTCTTTCATTCCGTATGTTATGGCTAAAGATTTCGGGCATTGTGAGGCCCTATATTCCGATACTGTCGTTTGCAAGTCCGAATCCGCGTTTACAACGGAAATGGCATTGATCGCAGATCGCTCCTGGTATGGAGGTTTGCCAGTTCCCTTATTTCGTTCCTCCTTTGGTCGCTCGTTTCCGTTCCTCCAAGATGGGTTCTCGCCACGGTTGTTGAACGACTTATTCGAATGCCACCCTTGCTGGTGATCATTGCGTTGTCCCTTTCCTTTGTTGCGATCGCCATTGTCACCGGATTGTGGCTTATTCGCTTCCTGATTCGTTGCTTCCTGTCCGATTCTGTCCAGGTTTTTTAGTGTATCCAGCAATTCAGGTATGGTACGAATGAGCACTGGGTTTATTATAGATTGCACCTGTACCCCGAAGTGCCCAATTGTCATTTCAATGAATTCGCTGTCGGTCATCTTCACGTCGAATTGTCTCGACTGAACGAGCAACCTTTTGACGTAACCTTCCATCGAAGATTCATTTTTCGGACAATACTTCCCTTGGTACATCTGCATTTTTGCCTGGTTTGAATTTTTCCTGACCAGAAATTCTCTAAGAACAACTCTTTAAAACCCGCGTACGTCAGATCTGGTCCACATGTTATCTGGAACCACAGCCGGTCAGATTCTGAAAGTGCTTCCTCAATGACTAATAACTTTAGTGACTCTGGGACTCCCTTAATCTCGAAGTATCTTTCCATCTCGGCCAAGAATATCTTCGGATTTACCTTCTTTCGTGAGCCAAAACGAGGTAGCTTTAATTCAATGTGAGCGGCAGCAGTATTTCCGCAACTAACATGCACATTGCTGTTACCCGCGTTGGAACTTCCGATCTCTTTTACTCTCGCTTCCAACTGCAACTATTTTGCTTGTGTAGATTGCAAAAGCTCTTCTCGCGATGTCTGAATATCTCTTTGTGCATTCTGCGCGAGCTCAACGGAACATGCCACAGCCTTTATTTCAGAATTTACTTTCTGTAGGCCCGCTTCGGTTTGTTCTTTCACAGTGTGCACAAATTCAGATATCTGTCCCAAATTTTGGCTACTTTCTGGCCGTAGTTGCTCAATGGTCTTATCAGTGGCATCGATTCTTTTTGTTAGTGTCTGATTTCCTTCCTTTAAAGAATTGCACGCCTCACGAACTTCTGCCGCACCTTTCTGTAATGCGGAGACATTCATTCGCATTTCGTCTTTAAATTCTTTAATTTCTTGCGCGACTTCGCTACGAAAACTTTGTAACAGCATGCCCTGCGAATCGAATCTTTGATTCATTTCTTCCTTTTGTGCATCTAAACGTGCCAAAATTGCATTAAGCAACATTGACTGTTGTGTGTGTAATGTGTTCTGCATTTGTGGGATTTTCTTTGGCTGTGTGTGTGGCGTGATATCACTTGCCGGAATTGGAAAATTTTCCATTTGTTCTCCGTCGAGTGTTGCCGTGGAACCGGAACTATATGCATTCGGAGAACCATTGTTCAACACGCGATTTGTGCCTGGCATCATAATTTCGCGTTCTCCCAACACTTCAAACTGATCAACCACCGTTCCTGCAACTTGCGGGGTGGAAGATTGATCTTCGTTATTCATCTTTGGAATTGTACGCGATCTAAGCTTCATATGATTTTAGAACAATCCTGAAAATCCCGAAGTTGAGCGCGGAGCAGTACGCGACAAATACATTCTCAACCGTATGACCTCACGAGAACCATAGCATGAACAAAAAACACAGAAAAAAAAATCCCTTCCAAAAGTTGCAACAAAAGAGACAACACAAAACAACGCTGATTCATGCAAACGATAAGCAGAACATGCCGGATTCTTAATGGCTAACATGCATTAGGAACATATTAAAAGCAAAAACAGACACTGACTCGAATTTGAATATTGCTGCAAGAATTTTAAAATGAACAGTGAATTGAACAATTTAAATTTTAACTGTTCTAAAATTTTCAAAGCAAACAAAAAATTGAATTAATTTGCAAGTTAACTTGAACATTTAAATTCTGACATAGCAAAGCAAGATAAACATTTCTATCCTAGAAAAATAATTATTGCCGCAGATCATGTTCATGGCTCTGGGATTTTAACAGAAAACTGAATAATTAATTAGTTTCCCCAAAATAACTAATTAATTTGCCAAACACGTTGGCGCGCCAAATTTGTAACGGAAAGGGGGGGGGGGGTCGTTACTTCAAGTTTTAAATGTTATAAGTGGTTCTTGAGTTTAATTAGAAATTAATATTTAAATAGCAAGGATCTTGATTGCTGTTGATAAACACATATAATGCTTGATTTATTAGTTTCATATGGCTTGTACATAGCCGGATACATTTAACGTTACGTTAGGCATTATGGATATAAGTTCAAGAGGTTGTTTGCCAGCTAGCTTTTTCAATGGATTGAGCAGAGACCCTGACTTAGGGTCGTTTACGGATTCTTCAAAATCTTTCCAAACCATGAAACGATGATGGGCGATGGAACACTTTACCATAATCAGCAACGACAGCGGCGGTGTGTGATGGAGGTCAGCTATTGCACACCCAGTGCAAGGACAGCATCAAACGACCAGCCTGTGGTCAAAGCCAGAACCCTCCAGCATAGCGCCACTTTGCGCTGTCACGTCTAGACATGGCGACTGTCCACCACAGAATGCCCGAAGATGGCGGCTTCTCCTCTTCCCGAAAACTCCTTCCAGAAGTCTCGTTACATGAAAAAGGAAACCATGAAATAACATCGGCAGACCCCGTATCTGATACAGGATTGGATGTCTAACTTGTTTCCAAAACCACTTGAGGCTTAAAGTCAAGCCCATTTGCTGTCTCCTTTCCCGCTCGCCTGTCGTCTCATGTGCCATTCAGGTATCCATCCGCCGGTCATTGCTCTGACCTTGGGGGTGGGCCTTTCTGGGCAGGTAACGGTCGGCAGCCCCCACGCCGTCGGAAGAATTTACCGTTTCAGCTTCAAAATCCTTTCTGCCCCTTCAAGTAGCAACCTCTTTATTCAGATGAATTTAAAGAAAGCATGGCAGCCTGGGATATCCATTTAAAGGATCGGATAATTAAATTACCAAATACCCCTAAAAAATTAATATAGTCTGAATATAAAAAATAATGACATACAAATCTACATGTCTTGTAGTACGCCACAATCCTGCGTGCTACAGTGTGCCTTTAGACTGATCCTCTGCATGGTAACAAATAAACACATATAGCTTTGTTGTTTGCCGGGAGATCCCACAGGGTTGTTTGGCCTCCTCCATTTTAGAGTTTTGATTTGCCGTGTATTCTGCCTCTGATGTGGCTTACCTATGTCCAGAAGTGTAAAATAAACAGGATGTCCATAATTGACCAAAAAAACTCTGAAGGATTTTAAGTTAAAGTTTGTAAATCATAAAAGTAGATAGGGGAGGAGTTTTAACACTCGGAGTATATAAGAAATGATTTAAAAAAATACTAAGATAGAGGTAATTAGAAGACTAGGAAAATTGTCACCGGAGCATGTGCTTCATCACAATTAATCATGTAGTTCAATTCAGTTTTCATCACAACTTAAAAAATGTCAAAATTTCACTTATTTAAGTATTTTCATTCAGTTTATCCTATATAACACATTTGTGTTAGCAAACCAAGTTGCATATAGGAAACTCGGTTAATATTCTATTTCTTGCATTAATTTCCCTGACAACTTTGTTGATTGTACCATCTACTTTCATTATGTGTTGCTCTACATCACAGTTATTAGTTAGTTGATTAATGTTCCTTACATGTCTATGGAAGAAGCACAAAAAAATGAAAATAAGGAAGACTGTGTGAACTAAATGCATAACTTACTGCAGTTAATGGCAAGAGCACATTGACAAACACACTAAGATTATCATGCCTTATAATAATTTGGTATAAGGATGAGATATATGGTAAGGGGATAAGATGTTTACTCACAGAGACTGACCACACAATTCAAGCCAGGGATGAGCATGGTTGACAGGGAGTAGGGGGCGGTGGTAGGGAGGGAGAAGCAAACATTCGATAACAATGGAGAAGCATAATCCAAAGTCATAAAATATTTTTTTAAAAGTAATAATTGGATCAGATGACGGGGTTAGATGTCTTAGTGGTTAAGGCACCTGACTGGAGATCGAAAGGTCTCCAGTTCGAATCCACGACTTGGCGGGGCTTTTCATAAACTGTTAACCCATCCTTCACCTCTGGCACAACTTGTCGTGTAATGTGAAATATGCCAGAATGCTTCCATGGTTTGGATTTCATGTTAAACTGTAGATCCTCTCTAGGTCTAACAGCCCTAGTTGTAACATGGATGTGTATACATCCAAAGCAAATTCAAGCCAAACAAAGGCTTAACATGGTTCTAATGGGCCCAAACGAACCTAAATACACGCGCATCAAATGAATCAGATAATATATATATATTTATAATAAAAGTAAGTGATAGATTTGCTAAAAGAGATGTATGGGAAAGAGGCTTCAAAGGTAAAGAGCCATCTTTTAAAGTTAATCCATTTGGAACTTTAAAATTGAATGATTGCTTGAATGCTGGGCCCTAATGAGATGGTGCACCTTCAAGCCTCAAGAATAATTCATGGCTGGTAATGCTACAGCCTATTCATGCAAAAACATTGACTATGGTTGATGTTTCGGTAAAGAACACTGGAACAATAAGTTTATTCTGAATCAAACCATAACAGAAGTTTACATTTTGGGTGTCTGATTAATATTATTCACTACCATTCTGTATGGAAATGTCGAATGCCACACTACCACCTTGGCCCTCTTTGTCCATTTCATCTGAATTAGCTTGAAAATGACTGAGATTAACAAGGATAACCTCTTTTAAAACTATTCTGGTGACTAGCAAACCACTTCTTTTTCTTGCAGATTTTTCTAATGTAGCAATCCATCAACTTGCCCACCATTTATCATTGATGGCACTGTAGTTTTCTGCCCTATTTTTCTACTACTTTTCATGAATGTGTATTACTATGTCAAAAGTGTTCTTCATCTACTTCTATACTCTGCAATTTACAAAAATCATAGTTTTCACCAAAACTAATCTCTACTGTGTGTATTAAACAAAGGAAAAAGGAAACGCCTTTAGGCAATATAAATTACAAGGAAAGGAAAAATGACTCATCGCTCACCAAAGTTGAAGGCAGCGACGGGAGAAGAACATATATCACAAACAACCAAATGTACACAATATTGTAACAAACTTTGGTGTGTGCACACCTCCCGAACCACATGACTCATTCTCTTTAACATGAAGAACTTTTAAGACCAAAATATTGTTATATTTGTGTGTTCGTGATATATGTTCTTCTCCTGTCGCTGCCTTCAACTTTGGTGACTACTGTGGGTATTCCAATCCTAAATGGCACGAGGAAATAAAGCATCCATATAAGGATCAGTATCACACATTATTTCTCTAATCTTATGTCTCCTGTCATTGCAACCCAATTAGGTTGGTGGATGAATTATATTATCATACTCACGACTGATCCTGGTGGGTGAAAGGTAACATTCTGGTCTGGAATTTTGGAAGAGAGTTTAAAATCCCAGCTGAGCCATCCAGATTTTAGTTTTCAATGGTATCCCAAAATCACTCCAGATAAATGCTGGGATGGTTCTTTCAAAGAGTCATGACCGAATTCATTCCTGTTCCTTGCCCCTCCCCCATTTCTCCCACCTCTAATCATCTAAACATCAATCAGGTGTAAAGCCTGAAGCAAAAAAAACAAAAATCCATTGTGCCCATAACTGAAAGTGGATGTTTGCCTGCTTGCTGATAAACTTAAATGAAACTGAAGTCATTTATCTGCCAGACAATCCCAGCCCAATCTATGTGTCAATTCTCTGATGCTTTTGTAATGGCTGTGACAAGCAGTCGCAAATTGACAGAGTTCCTTGTGATATGGATGCCAAATGGCACAATAGTAGTCCAAATGTGGGAGCATGGGAGTTTTGTATCTGCTTTGTATGTATGTTACGATTCTTCAAAATTCGACCTATGAATCATAGTCTAGAATTAACTGTACCTATGAGTGAAGTTACCAGCAGGCCCCATTTCTACTTGTTTCGTTCTTCAGGAAATTAACAATGATGACAACTGAACTGTTTACTTTATAATCCTGAACAAACGGTTTTTGTTTTTTTTGTTAGCCATGCACACTGCCTTGCACTCTTTGCAATTTAGTGTAAGTTGCCATTTGTCGTACCATGCCAAAATAATGTCCAGATCTCGCTGAATTTCTAAACAATTGTCCGAATTCCTTACTTCCCTAAAGATGACTGCCTTATTGCTGAACACTCTTATATTGCTATTTACATCGTCTGAAATTAAAAAAAAAATAGGAATGGAAGTGGTGCTATTACAACCAGATTAGAAGAGGCTTCTCTGTCAGTGATGACATACTGTGATTGACCAGTTAGAATATCACATATCCATTCACTAACCTGATCCTATATACTGTATTCTTGAATCTTGCTGAAATAGGGTTTTGTGGTACAGAGTTGAAAGCTTACTGAAGAAAACATCCTCTTGTGAACATGCATCAATAACTTTAGTCATGTCATGCAAAAATATGGTCAGCTGTGTTTTACATCACCTATTTTATTTATTTGTAAGAAATTCATTTTCATCTTGAAACTTCATCACTTTTGAGCGTATAACGTGCTTCAGAAATCTACTGCAAACAGATGTTAAAGATACAAATCAGTAGTTCCTAAAATCTCTGCAATGCTGAATGTTCATTCTTGAAAATGGGTATCACCTGTGCTATTTTCCAGTCAAAAGGTACTTTCCTCTCTTCCGAGGATTTGTAGTATATATCAGATAGAAACGGTCTGATTTCCATTGCATACTCTGAAAATACTCTTACTAGTCTACCATTGGGACTTGGTGCTTTCCCCCTCTTCAGGAGCTCTACTTGCTTTACAGTACCTGCAATGCATGTTAGTAACAATTCCATCTTTTAACTCCACACCACATGAAAAAATGAGCATGTTACCCATACTTTAATCATTGAATGAGCTTTCATTAATCTCACACCATTATGTATTGATATTGGCATTATTGTTGCTACAACTGACTTTTCTTGCATATGACCAAAATTTGTTTGGGTTTTCCATGAGGCTTAGAAATTGAACTACAATGTAAGTCATTAAAGGCCTCATGCATCAAATTTTAACTCAACTAAGTTTTCTAAGTCACTATTGTATCCTGACCTTGATTATGCTTGATTTTTTAGTTTCTTTAATGTATAACATGGTGGATCATTCCCTTCCTTGTATGTTGATACCTTTCCTGACTATACGTATAAATCAATGCCACGTCTCCCCATTGGTGCTTCTTGTTACGTTGAAGGTATGGTATTTAACCCTCAGGTGCAAATGAAAACATTCCTTTGAGGAGTTTTTGAATCTGTAAACAATCCTTTCGTTTAGCACTATTGATTCTATTGTTGCAATTACCACTTAGTGATCACTTATTTCTGTGATTGTTGAAATGCCCGTGAGTAATTCTGACCTGTTTGTAATCATAATATCTAAAATGTTTTTGTTACCATTATGACACAACATTGGTTCAGTAACTACATGCTCAAGATGATGATCTCAGAACAGGAGGAGAATGATTTTTCAAACTGTTTTATCCCTGCAACCAGTAATGTGAGCATAATTACTCCAGTTGAGATAAGGCAAGTTAAAGTATTGGTCTTGAAATTGATGAGCTATATTATTTATGTTATTTCTTAATGTATCAGCAATAGTTGTGTCAACATCTGGTGGACAATACAAGCCACATATCAAAAATTTTGTCCTGGCTACATTGAGTTTAAGCCATGATTTAGCAGACTGTAATAACATCTGTTTCATTACATGGAAGGTATTTGCTGGTGGCTGTAAATACACCACCTTGATGGAAATACAATATATCCTTAGGAAAATGTTCGTGCTATTGGAATGCGATCTATCCTTACATAAAATGTTAATGATATTGTAAGAACGGAGACTTTCCCGGCGTATGCTTGAAATGAAGCCTTCATGGGTGTACTGCTGGATAGTGTTTTGAAAACATGATATTTCAACGACTAGCTCTGTCGTCTTCATCAGGTGTCGAGACATTTGCACAGGTCGGCTGACCGTCAGATACTGAGACAGCCCACGTGCCGCACCTCCTTATGATATTGTTAAAAATTTCTGCAGAATCTATATCCAGTTATAACCAGCTTTCTGTACCTATTTTGATACCTGATTATGTGCTACTAATAACACTTTCTAGTTCAGGCTGTTTGTTGCAAACACTTCTACAGTTAACTGTGAGAATTTTTAACTTTCGAGATTATCCTAAGCTTCTT